>QLPF01005082.1:0-72274 GCA_003314045.1 Hygrophorus pudorinus | reverse complement strand
TTACTTATAACCCCCGCCACCACAGTCCAGTTCGGAGCCAATTCCAACCTCAACAGATAAGGAGCCCCTAGTACTGAGCATGACCGAAGAGCGCCGGCCGCCATTGACTGACAGATTCAGGGCGCCGAAATCTAATCAAGTCTTAACATGACCACCACGGTGACGGTGACCGTCCGCAACTTCACCGGCAAGTCCATCGCTCTCGACATCGATCGAGCCAGCAAAATCTCGGATGTGAAGCTCGCCATCGCCCGGGCGATGGGAAAACAGCCCTGCGGACCGGCGCTCGCACTTGCGTGGAGGGGACAAGAGCTGCGTGATCATCAGCGCTTATCGCACTACGGCATTCATGTTGCCGCCAATGGTACTAATGTCTTGCATATCCGTGAGCATCGTTCTCTCAGTCACCCCTGAGGCACGTTCATCATGGTGCCCCCGGGGCTCAGTACCGCCCTCGAAGGTGCCGAAGATTTGGCTGCAGTTCGAGAAGCCGGACGGTAGCCATTTCTCGCTGCAAGTCAACGCAGATGCTACTGTCGCCCAGCTGAAGAAGGACGTTGTATTCGAAGAGAAGATCGACGTGCATAACCTCAAGTTCGTCTTCTCTCGGGAGGACCCGGACGATCCCGAGACCCTCTTCGTGTCTGAGCCCGAAGACCTCCCTGACGACGCGGTGATTTCACAATACCCAGTCGCAGATGCTACGATCTTCATCTGTGGGCTCCCACCGCCGGTAACACCTCCGCTCTCGTTCAATGTCTGTCTAGTACTCGACGACGGGCGGAAACTGGGAGTCGAGGTAAGGCTGCAGCAGACCCTGGCCGAATTCAGAGAAGCCGTGTGGCTCCAGCATGATGTCCCCGTCACCGACGACGTGTTGATTCTGGTGGGCAGGGAGGTTGTCGGTGATGACATGCCCATCTGGGATCTTGGGTTTGTTCCGGACTGTGTCGTTCATGCAGGTGAGCTTGTCTGAAAGAATTTGTTCGATCACGGCACTGAAAACAGCCTCAAGTGCCCTTCATTTCCGTCACGGTTGAGATCATCTCTGTCCAGGTATTTGGCACCTTCCTCCTGCATCCCCTTACGCGGCTGTCAGCAATCCGCAAAATGCTGGAACAAGACGCACCCGAACATATATCTATGAATAAGTACCGGTTCACGCTCGATGGGATGGGCCATCTCAGCGAATCACGGAGACTTTGGGATTTAGATTTCATATCAGGCTCTATACTCTACATGCGTCCGTCCGGTCTTCTCCCCGGCGATGGCCGCAGGCTAATTCCCCACTTTGCAGGTACATGCGTTCTTTCCATCAAAGTGACGACGGCGTCGGGCATGCACCAAGTAGACGCAGAGGAGGCCGAGACGATCTGGGGGCTGAAAGAGCGCTTGTCGTTGGTCACGGGTAACGTCGAGATCACTGAGAGCAACATTATGTATCGCGGAAAGGTGCTGCAAGACCAGAGGACGGTGAAGGAGGAGGGTCTTGTCGGTGGGGAGACGTTGTCGTGTTTCGGATCGCCGCCGATGAGCTCGTCTGGTATGGACGTTCCGGCCACTTTCGAGGATGACTCGGAAGAGGAGTGATATTCCTGTAGACTACTTCGACTGATATGCATTAGGCTAAGGCAGACCCCGGGCCAGTGACGGTAAACTTGAACTCAAGTACTCAACACCCCACTATTTTCGTTGGTGCAAAATCCATGGCAGGTTGTCAAATTTTTGCCGTTGCGGTATTGTCATGGCAACACATACAGTTTACGAAATTTGGACAACCTACGAGCAGGATTTTGCATTCTGCAAAATAGTCCCGTGCTAGGAGTGCAAGCCAATACTCGACCATGGCCCCGGAAGTTCCTCGATTCATTCTCAATAACGGGTCGTCTATACCCGCAGTTGGCATCGGGTTCGCAGACGTTGTCAAAATTTATCCAGCCGAATATTGAATTTACCGTTTGGCGCAGTTGTTGGATGGGGTTTGCATGTGAAGGGGAACATGTCATACAGATGGTCAAGAGAGCCTTGACTTTGGGATATCGTCATATCGATACTGTATGGGAACTTGAACCTGCCATTGTTCTATGGGATTGATGTCGGATATGACGACAGGCCTCAAACTATGGTACGTGCACTGGCAGCAATGTCTCGGTCTGCTTTGACTCGGAGTTGCTTAGGAAATGAGGAGTCGGTTGGTAGAGCCCTCCGGGAATCTGCAGTGCCACGTTGCGAGGTATACCTCACCACCAAGCTCGCGTACGTTTTACCGGTCCCCGTATCGATGCTTCACTTCTAACTGTGCACACACAGCGGAGAGGACCACGGGCGAGTTGGACAGGCCCTCGACTGTAGCTTGGAGAAATTAGGAGTAGAATATGTTGATCTGTTCTTGATGCACTGGCCCCAGGCAATTTCAGAGACAAGTGCGTTTTTGCCGTGACGTAGTGCAGTGATAATATTTCCTCCCAAAGACGAGTCCCTGGGGCCAGAAGAAAGTCCTACGTTTGTGGAGACGTGGAAGGAGATGGAGAATCTTGTAGACTCTGGTATACTCGTTTTTTATGACACGCCAGAGCGTATCACTCACTTGTTCGTATAGGGAAAGTCAAAAGCATTGGTGTTTCCAACTTCAGCGTGAAAACGATGACGAGATTGCTCGAGCATGCACGCATAGTGCCGGCCGTAAATCAGGTTGAAGCGCACCCTTGCTTGCCCCAGCACACTCTCCTGTCTTTCTGTCGTAGTCACGACATCATGCTCACCGCCTACTCTCCCATGGGGAAGAACAGATATTCCACGCACTCATCCATCATGCAGATAGCCCAAAGCAGAGGTGTGACAGCGGCACAGGTCATGCTCAGCTGGGGTGTGGGCAGAGGTACCGCGGTCATACCGAAAAGCCAGGATGAGGAACGACTGAAACATAACATCTCGGTAAGCGCCCTCTACGTCTTCTCGGCTCCAGACCGCGTGTATTTAAAGTACATCCAACTAGCTGGTCCAGCTCACGACCGAGGATATGTGTGCCTTGGATACGTTACACGAGGAGCCCGGGATGCACCGGAGTGTGTGTGGTTTTCACTCCAGTGAGTTTGGCGGTTCGTGTTTTGGATGGACGTATGAGCAGCTGGGATGGGATATGGTCGAGGGAGGGTTGGCGTCCGAGCGTCGAGAAGACGGTAGGGAAGGCGATGGTGGTGACCGTTCACTCTGATAGGAACTGGTTTTGGGCTGACCTCCAGTATATAACCATTGCTTTCCCACCACTTGCTCCTTTCTTCTATCTTCTCATGTCACGGATTGTATGTCAATCTACACAGCTGCCACATAAATTCATTATCTACAACATACCTCCACACCGAGTGGGCCAGCGGCCGGTAATGACATCCTCAACAGAATCCAGTACATAAAACATACCTAGATCGATCCTGGATGTATTAATCTTCCTCCATACGGTCCTCATGTGTGCTAGCGTCGCGGGGCAAAGGCGCCTTCTGCATAACCTCGAGTGATGCCTTGAGACTCTCCATCGCTGCTAAAGCAGTTCTCAAATCCTCCGCACTCCCCACATCAGCCACATCCGCCTCTATCCCGCTCACTGCCGCTCTCTTTCCTCCACCGGGCTCCCTCGCCCGTTCAAGCAGCTGTCCCACTGCCCAATTCAGATATCCAGTGTGGCTCCTCTCCCATTGTCTTTTTCCCGGGTCAGTTAGCTGGAATTGTGTGAGTGTAGCGATGGCTGTTGAATCCATGGGAGGGAGGGTGGAGACCGAGTTGTACATTTGGGACAGCAGGTTGGGGATTGTGGATAGTGTTTGGAGGGCCGTGGGGGAGAGGAAAGTGAGTCGGTTGAGATCTGTGGTAGAACGGCGGAGTTTGGCTTTGGATCCGAGTACTGCACGGGAGTAGAGGCGGTTAAGGCGTCGTTGCTGATCACATCAGAGACGAACGAGTAGACGTTCAGATGGAACACACATTATCTATTTGCCTCCTCAATTGTGCAATCTCATCCATCAATTCCTCCTCCCTCTCCTTGGACTGCACGAGATCCAGCCCCTTTT
Source organism: Hygrophorus pudorinus (assembly GCA_003314045.1). Classification (NCBI taxonomy): domain Eukaryota; kingdom Fungi; phylum Basidiomycota; class Agaricomycetes; order Agaricales; family Hygrophoraceae; genus Hygrophorus; species Hygrophorus pudorinus. The sequence continues at coordinate 68,213 of QLPF01005082.1, read as the reverse complement.
GATGCGGAACAACGATAGGCAAATCCGCTGGGAACGCAAAGATATTGCGCAAGCTCCATGCCTCGAAGAAATCCAACGCAATATCCGTATGGTACTCCAGTAATGTCTGAAATTGAACCAGACCTTGCTCGACTTCCTGGGTGCTGTCCCACTCCCCTCCAACCTTTTCGGCGTGTTCATCGGCCCAGCGGCGGAGGAAAGCCTCCATTCCATTAACCGAATCTGCAACTGCAGATTGTGTGATGTTTATTATGTCGTCGAGCAGGAGTTGTGGTGAGAATCCAAGGATTTCTGGGAGAAGTGTTGACGGTATCGGGTTTATTGGGAGGCTCATGGCCATGGCAGATGTTGATGATTGTTTTGGATTTACAACTTGAACCGTACTAGTATGCCTCTCGCTCGTACAAATACGTCCCGTCCAAAATCCCGACCGCCAGCTTCGCCTCGCGCTTTCTTACCTCCCGCTCACTATGCTGCCGCCGGAGGAATTCCTTATTCAAGTTCAGTGGCAAGGCCCGCGACGAGCAAGCCGTCTCCAACGTCCCCTGTAGATACTCCCGAACCGATGACGCCCGACTCGTCATTTGAATTCAAACCTCCTTCTGATTCTCGCTCAGGGTTCGGTACCAGCCCTAGTTCCGTTTCTAGCTCTCGCGGGAAGCGGCAAAACACTCTCGCCAATCTACCACTTCTAGAGGCACACTTACTGCCGTCTTTGAAAGACACTATAGATCGCATGACAAGGCCTCCTTCGCGTGTCTCTTCCTCCACGGTTTTGCCTTCGGGACCGCCGAGTCGCCCGGATCGTTCATTGTCGCCTTTCGCCCCCGTGTCTTCCCTAGATATATTTCATTCTCCATCCACCTCTCAGCCACCATCCTCGTCTAAATCAACGCAGAAGACATCCTCGATTCCTCAATCCGTTGTCCAGACCACAAGAGATCCATCTCATGGAAAGCAAAAATCTGCACTCAAATCAGCCCTTCGCTCTCCCACACCGAAACTGTCAACACTTCAGGCTCTCGTCACGGACTTGACCTCACCTTCGACCAATGGTTCGTTAAGGTCTGTGAAAAGCATCATTGGTGGTGGGAGAAAGACGCCGACACAAATCCCGCTGGCCACCCTTACCTCGCCGAACGATGAAGTTGCGGGTGCGGGCATCACTTGGCACGGAAAGTCTGCCCCAAAAGTATGTTATTTCAAGGTTAGACGTTCTTATATAATAATTAAGTCATATCGTATTCTTTCCAGAACTACAAGACGGACGATAAACCCGCTGCCGGCAGGAAAGGTCGCGCACGCTCTCGCACAGATCCTGGAGCACCTCCAAAAAGTTCCACTTCAGAAACATCTACACCGATATCCTCACCACAGACTCTGCCTTGCGGCCTTCCTCACCGACTCGATCCTTTATCGCTAGGTAAACTTAGCAGAAAGGATCCTGCGACCACCTGCCATGCAATTGATTCGTCCTCGGAAATCGAGAGCCGCTATGAAACGGAGGGCAGAGACAGGCGCAGATTGATAGTGACCAATGCAGCCATGGTTTCTTCTTCAGGCTCTGAGAGTGACGTTGCCGTACGGACCCCAGATAAGATGACAAGATTGCCTGTGTTGTCTAACAGGTGGAATCGTCCAGATGGCAAGAAAGGGTTGCGTGATCCGATTGTTGGCCTCGGCTTCGATTTAGAAGGCAATGGTGCGAAACATGTCACAGAGCCACCCCAAGATGACGACGACGAACTGAGCGTCTACGATGATGACGAGGAAGAAGTAGGCCATATTCCGACCGCCGTGGAGTTTACCCATTATTCGTCGCAAGGAGAAAATGGTATGGCCAACGACGACTCTCGGAAGAGACGAGAGGCGCTACTTGGGATCGTGGATGGCCTTGATTTAGGGTTAGGGTCAGCTATTGATGACCGGAACGAGGAAAGTGACACTGATTATTGTGGTCAAGAGGGCCTGGCCATCAGTGGTTCCGGAGATGTAGTGGTTGATTCCGAAATTGGCCGTCATGGTGGAAAGCACACTAGACGGGGCGACAACGGAGAAGATGAATTGAAACACCCATTCGAAAGTAAACAATGTGGTAATAGGGTCGGCGGTGATGATCAGATCTCTGTAAGTGTAAGGCCCGGACGAGAAGATGACGCGAAGTCCCCTGAGCCAACGCCAATGCTTGTGGTGTCTATGGAAGATGACCGTCGCGGTTGTCCAGACCAAAGATCTCCATCACATCCGTTTAATCCCCATGCTCTTACTCGCCCTTCCATCTCGAATCCGTCACGACCCTCCTCTCCCCGTGATAGTTTACAGAGAGGTGTGGCTGAGGGGGGCTATGGGAACAAAGAGAAGAGTTGCAAGTCACCGTCGAGATCTCCAGTCATTCGGCAGAACATCTGCGTTCCAGTACCCACTACATTGCGGCGGCATTCCTTTTATGAAGAGCACACATCTATGCACCCAAGCCCAAATTCAAGCCTTGCGTATTCGGATAGAGGACAGAATCAGTCGGTCAACGATCAACCGTACACTCAGACGTCGGATACTAGCCTGGCTGAGAGTTCATATGCCGCTGCAGTGCGTGAAAGGGAAGCATTTGGTATCCCTCCTTCCAATTCCGATGGAATCTATCGGCAAGGCGACGGGACGCTGCCACACGCCACGAGCGACTCTTCCGTGAGTAGTACGCTCTGGCACGATGATTGCGAGGAGCTGAGCACGGGTGCAGAGGAGCTGTTTAGAAAGTTAAGTAGGAGTCAGGCGAGGGGAGACTGTTACCAAGAGATGGAAGGTGCTTGCGATTCACCTACTCCAGATGAGGATCTCTTGTTTCGTGGATCAGGCCCCCGTCTCCAAATACCTCGAAATTCAAGCCCTTCCCCCAGTTACGTGAATACGTCGGCCGACCCGCCGTGGCTGAAACACGAAGACAATGCCCCCCATCTTCCTTCGGCTGACGGAAGCTGGCGGTCCAGTCTGCCCCAGCGTGTATACCAATCCTTGTACGAGCAGCACGGTGAAATGGAAATGCAGCGTCAAGAGGTAATCTGGAACTTTCGCGAGACAGAGGAACTATTTGTCAATCGACTGCTCTCCATGGTCCGACTGTTCATTCGACCTCTTCGTGCACAAAACAGTAACACGTGGATTACGGGCGTCCCGCTGGACGTGGCGCGTCTATTGGACTGGGTAGAAGATGTTGTCAATTTGCACACACAGATATCATCTATGCTTCAAACCACGCGGCATGGGCAGTCGCCAATTGTTGAGATTGTTGCTGAGCCGTTGAGGAGCTTCGTGCCCAGACTTGAAGTGTACCAGCCTTACCTGGTGAGATTGGAGGAAGTGGCTGGAACGATTGCGCAGTTGATGCAGGACCGGGACAATGATTTCGGCGAGTTTGTGAAGATACAGGAGAGGGAATCAACCCAGAGTCTGCATGCCCTCTTGATGGACCCTCGAGCGAGGCTTCAGCAATACCCCGTCATTTTCAGAGTGAGTTGCGCCGTTCAACGTCGATATATCTTTGCGTCTCACCGTTCCTGTTTAGCAACTAAAGGATGTAACACCGAAAAATCATCCGGACTACTTATCCACTTTCTCTCTTGTCCATTCTACAGATTTGATCATTCGAGTCATGAACGAAGTGAAAAACCGTGAAGATGAGTATGATCTAATTAAAGATATCTCGTCGCATTTGCAGGGATTTCCGTCAACTGTGCAGCTCGCAAGACGAGAGCGAAGGTTACTTTCCCATGGGTTACTTCAATACTTGGACACCGGCGATTTCGCAGGCACAGCGCGAAGTTCTTCGAACTCCACATTATCCTTGGAAGTTGCTCAGCATCTCTCCGTTCCATTATCTCAAAGTGATAAAGGCACCCCGAAACGTTCCAGCAGGCTTGTTGATGCTATCAATGAGTGGGATGTAAGGCGTGGTCGGTCTGGATCGGTCAAATCCAATGTGTCTTCGTCTACTGCCTCCTTCGAGTCTTGTGATACCGTGTCTTCGGATTCTTCGACACCTCCAATTACACCATTTTTAGATTCCCGATCTTATTGTAGGCCGTCTCCACCTCAGGCATCTCTTGAAGACTCGCTATACTCCAATTCGCGCAGCCAATCTCATGTGCGGAGTAAACATCCGTTGGCGGCCTCTCCAATCTGTCAGCAGGACGAGACGCTGAAATCAATTCCAGTTCACACATTTGTTTTTACAGACGTCATTGTTCTGGCAATACCCGTGGCCACCCGATACCAAGACGACAGGGCAAGATGGCGTCTTCTAGATCAGATTGGGCTGGCGAGAATTCTCGGAATCACACAGCCTCCTGGTAAGCGCCCTACCGCACCTTCGATAGAACGACTTGTAAGGGGTTATTTTCCCAGATTCTGGGTCTCGGATCCTTTTAGATCTTCTTCCCGTCAACGCCCGCAGTCTGGACGCTGGTATAATTCTTGATGATTCTTCGGTCTTTTCTGTCGATCTTGATCTTCCTGGACTGGACACGTTCTCGACCCCTGGGCGCTCAGATGGCGGTGATTTTACTCGACGAAAATGGCTGTCTGCTTTTCAAAAATGCTTCCAGTTCACCTTGCGGTCCTTGTCCTTTCCTGGCCTCGGCCGTCAGGGCAATACAGATTTGGCGTCGGACACGGAGCAATCAATACTGTCAATACTGGCCTCTGGGCTGCCATTACCGAAAAGTCCCTCCGCCCAACTCGAGATTCAAGCTGAACATTACGAGGATGACAAGCAACAGGAGAGGGAAGAACGGGGCTGGTGGTCACTCCGTTTCCAACAGGTTCTGCGCGAGCTCCAACGGTCATCTCTCATGAACTGACTACGCCCCGTGGACATTCTTTGTTTTTTGCAATGACTACCGTGTCGACATGTGTACTCGTCCATTTGTTTCATGAATAATTTATCATCCTCTACAGCCCTAGTCTTGAAATGAAATGGAGAGTCATTGTCTTGCCGCCAAGGCTGAAAGAAGTGTGTCGTAATCAATTTTTGCAACTATAAAGAACTTGAAGTAAGATTCAAAGTCCACGGATATGATAGAAGACACACCTTTTAGTATTAGTTGTAGGAATGTCCAGGCGAGAGTCGGGTTATCAACCTCTAGACGTCGTAAATTTTGTATGCTGAGTTTCCACAGCACGGCTTGACGCTCCACTACGACGGTTGCATTGCGAGGCGAATTCGAAAGAGCAGAAAGCTCTCCGGCAAGCGTCCCTGGGACCATAGATTCTTCGATGCTCTGTGTCTGGTTCGCAAATCTGTATATCGCCCTGAGAATACCAGACTCGATGATGTACAGTCCATCCGGTGGTTCGTCCTGCTCCCAGAGCACAGTATCTACTGGAACAGATATGCGCTCGAGGTATTTTACGAGGGGTTGGAATTGGTCAAAGTTGAGGTCCCCGTAGGACGAAAACGCTTTGACGAGGGTGTTGTGCGGTTCGGCAGTATCTCCGAGTTCCATGTGTGTCGAGATTTCTAGGGTTCCAAAGGATCAGAATTGAGACCGCTTGCGCACCATTTCACTTTCTGACTGACCATTTGCGATGGTGCGAACCCCTGCATCATGCAGATGTGTTCGTCTTGGAGAACTAGCCAAGGATTGATGAAATGTGATATCTGCATCTTGACGGCCGGGCAACACTGCGCATCCAAAATTAGACGTTTAGATTCAAGGTAGACGCTAGGTTGAAACATACCGACGGCAGGGGTTATCTCAACTTTCTGCGACCTGAACCACGCTCGCAAGTACGCATTTTCTGTCCCTACATCACGACAGATGAGAAAGACTGCGTCCCTCCGCAGAAAAACCACTCACATTCCATAACATCGTTGAAAGTAGAGAACAACTCAACCTTGTCCGCGCCCAGCACTCCGACACTCTGCAGTGCCTTTCCAACGGAGGAATTGGCAGAGAAGCCACAAAACACGAGCGTAACGTATTTGGCAGCCAACATTCGCTGCACGCGCACAAAAGCCTCCGCAGATGACATATCCACTCCAGCTACGTGCGAGAGGTCAAGAACGAGAAAACGGACTGGATTTCGCTGCCACGACGGTTCCTCTATAATACTCCGGATCGATTCTTCGACATATGTAATTGTCCCAAAGAATAAAAAACCTAGGGACTGTCATCCTCCAGCCAGAACCTGAAAGAGCCAGAAGAACGTACCTTGGAGTTTGAGAATGGTCGTTTGTTTTGATACTTCGCGAAGGTATGCCCGCTGTGAACCCGGCCTTCGTACGCTTGACACGACCGTCTCGCCCGTATGGAATGCTCGGATGCTTCGCCGTTGAGAGTTTTGTACCACGAAAAAGAAGCCTGTCCACAAGGGTCAAAAGGACGCAGATAATCTGAATCAACGAAGACCTTACAGCTCACAATGATACCAAATAATACGCCAATAACAAAGTCCCAGACCGTCATGCATACCATGATGCTTACAATCGTGATGTATTCACTCCTAAACAGAGTAAGTCGAAGGGAGATACGATACAACATGACGACGCACCTGCTGACGCGATGCCTTGTATCCCAGAGAGCTTCTTTGACGAGATCAATACCCAAGACGAAGATCAAAGCGCCGACGAGCATGACCGCTGTAGAACTGCGTCAAAACTAATTATAACGAGTAAATAACTGCTTCAGAGCTTACGGATAAATGAAATGGGGCCTGTTCCAATGAACAGCAGGACCGCCGTGGCCACCGCTAGCAGGAATCCAGCGATACGCGTCCCTCCGCCAACCCGATAGAAACTGACAGGGAAATCAAATTTCGCCTGACTTGGGATGGGACGATGACTCACAGTAATGTGTTGACATAAACCAGATAATTCGGCCTGGCAAGTAAGGGTCCATTATATGTATGCCCACGCGAATGGTGCACTTACACAGTACCAAAGAACCCTGAAAAAAGGTTGGAATAACCATGTGCGACGAGTTCTTTGTTCGTGTCCACGTCCTCGTTCAGAGAAACCGCTGAGATGGATTCCAGTCAATCACAACGTTTAGTGCGAAACTGGGACATACATAGTGCGGGAACATTCAACGGCGGGTGCAAAATATTGAAGAAAAGCCTATTTGGAGAAAATGAACAACCAAAAGTTGAAACAGTCCAAAACACGACTTACAGTGCAAACTGAGTCGGCAGAGTCGCCAAAAGCGGACCAAACCTAACCACTCCAAAATCTGGAGGACCACACAATAAACCGAGTACGAACGGCAAAACAATAGAGATTCGCCCACCGAGATACGAATAAAACTTATACCAAGACTCCTTCTCACCATTCCCTACGTCGAACAACCACCCTTGGTCCCTCAGAACCCCCAAGTTCAGCTGAGCAGCGGCTACAATGATGTAAAATACAACAGGAATGACAACGAAGTCTACCTTTGCAATCAGTTGAATCAAGTTGGAGCGGTAGGTCACGACATACACATCGGAAAAATAAGTTGATGATGATATTTATGAGTGATTATACGCAGGAGGACTGCGAGAGCGAGAGGAATTGTCCACAATGCGAGGTTGTGTAGGTCGAAGAACACAGATCGGAAGGTTTGCCAGGACATGACAAAATCGTCGTCGTCGATGCGTAAGCTAACAGTGAGCCTACAATACGCGTTACGTCTTGCCTCTACCACGTTGTACTCGAGACAACGCACCCAGTTTCGATTAAGAACGCGCCAACGCCGCCTATACATCTAAAGAATGACAGATAAGCTCATCATCGCTCGATAGCCACTGAAGAAGAAAAGCACGTACCCGACCAAGATATGCCTCGGGAAAAATCCGATGATAGTGCCCAGCTTAAGCGCGCCCAAAAGCAGAAACGACAGTCCTGTCAACACGGAGGACATCGCATACGCGAACAGCGTCGTTGCGATGATCTCGCGAGGATGGTCTTCCCCGATGTCACGCGCAATATGTGTGGCGAGTACGTGGAAGAACGGCTGAAGCATTATTGCTCGAAAAACTTTATTTCAATGAGGTTGAAGGAAACTGGACGCACGACGACTTCGATCATCATGCTGCCGTTCGCACCTGCAAAGCCACTCCCACCGAGAGTGTATGTCAATTGAGAAATGACCGTGCTATCAGCGAAAAGAGGGGCTCATTGGGAAATGTAAGCCAAGGGAAAGCAGTCGAGACCCACGACACGAAAAACATGGATACACCCATAGCACCCAAGTTGGCGAATACACCTGCTGCTGGGAAGATAATCATACCGTCTAGAACACGTGAATACGAGTGATCCTTCACCAGAAGTCCAGACACTCACAAGATACACCGTCAAGGATATTGAGCAGACACCCCAACAGAACAGCAGGTAGGGATTTCACAGCAGTCAGGAAGGTATGTTGTACTTCCTCCGCCGTCAGCGCGTGGCGTACATGCGAAATAACGGTGTTTAGGATGCTTTGACCACCTTTTGGATCGAGTTCGGGGTGCTCATATCCATTTGGGGTGTACGAGGGGTAAATGGCTTCTCGAGGGCCGAGCAGAGGGGCGATTTCTGTGATATCACTCAAGCTGTCACCCTCCGAGGGTGGGTCCCAGCGATTGATTTTTTTGGGTGACGGAACATTCGGCGGCGATGCCGCAGCATCACTCTCGATGTTTTGAGGTTGTTCTTCGACTGTGGGAGACAATGTACGTTGATGTTCGATTGTGGGAGTCAGAACAGAGTCCGAGGAAGGCGTGGTGCTAGAAGATGTAGGTTGGTGTCCTTGGCGACGGGCTAGAAGGAGAGAGAGGCCTGAAGGGTTGACCGGCGGCAGGATGTTACCCTTGGGGGTTGTAGTACCGACGTTGGAGGACACAACAGAGGACGACTCTGAGAGGTCGATGGTACTGACAGAAGACTGAGAGGAGTTGAGAAGCGATGGGTCATCTGCTACGAGGGGGAAAATAAAGGAATCTCGGGACTGGATTGAGGAGGAGAGGACGGAGTCGGCTGAGGGTGGAGAGAGCAAGATGCTCGAAAGCTCTATTGTACTCATACGAATTGTGTTCTGGGAGTGGGGTACGACGATTTGATGAGGGCGAGAAGAGGGTACGAAAGAGTTGGGCTGAAATAATCTAGGAGGAGGAATCAGAAGGAAAAGAAAAGGGCTCACGAACGTGCAAGTTACCCTGCTCGTCGGAAAGGGGACTCGGTTGGTGTCAATCGGTGCGTGATATCGCGACATCGGTCGTCTACTTCCTGGCTACAAGTCACGCGAATGTCTTTGATTGAATCAGGGCTTGTTACCACTGAGTCCCGGGTATTGGGCGACTCGGAGTTGGAGTCTAAGGATTGCGACCGTGGTGTGCTGGACATGAAGCTAAACAACCTGGAACTTGGATACGAGTCAGACATTTCAGATTTTTTTTATGAAAATTCCAATCGCGGGCCAGTGCCAGTGCCACTGGCCAAGCCTGAAACACGTGATATTATTACGCCAAAAAAGTGTCACGCTCTAACTCGGACGGCCATGTCCAACACAATAGCCCTGTGGGTCAAAATATCCCACTCCCCGGCCCTTACTTACTCCGGCGTACTTTTAGGTACCCCCTGTCCAACTTTACGTTCAGGTATGTCAGGGACGACCACCCCGCTTCTGTCGATCGTGTCACCTGAACTTTCCGTGACTCGACAGCACCAAGGAAGCTCAACCGGAAGAAGACCCCAGCGTTTCTGCTAGGCTTCAACGGTTACAGAATAACTACGAGGATTTCGGCATGCGGCGAACTGTAGAAGGTATCCTGGTGGTCCATGATCACGGGCACCCACATATTCTCATGCTTCAAATCGCAAACGCTTTTTTCAAATTGTATCTCACACTCCTACTCCACAAGCGTCTGTTTATTTACCCCTTGACCGCAGACCCGGAGACTACCTCAAACCAGGAGAAGACGATATTGACGGTCTAAAACGCAGACTGGACGAACGACTCGCCCCACCAACGGATTCACGCCAATTCAATGCCTCCCACGGAGTTGACAATGAATGGGAGATCGGCGACTGTCTCGCTCAGTGGTGGCGGCCCAATTTCGAGACGTTCATGGTACGTTCTTCCTGTATCGAACCCTTGTGTTGTCCTACAAATGTTGTGCGCATCATGTCATTTACGCCGTGTATTGCAATCTGTATTCTTTTGTGTTTAGTACCCGTTCATTCCGGCACACATCACGAAACCGAAAGAATGCAAGAAACTATACCTGGTCCAAATGCCCGAACGAAGTGCGTGGCGACTTGTTGCTTTCCCAAGACAATAATATTTATTCTTCTCCGTATGAGAAGAAGTCCTTGCTGTTCCCAAAAACATGAAACTCCTCGCCATCCCACTCTTTGAGCTTTACGACAACGCTGCACGGTACGTCTCTTCAATCACGCGCCAACCGCAGTTGCGTTCATCTCTATTCAACAGATATGGCCCTCAACTTTCCGCCATCCCTCATCTCCTCTCCCGGTACGTGTTCCCCTTTCTCCATTAGTGTGCGATCAGCTGACTCCTTCCAGGTACAACTTCATTTACCAGTGACGTTGCAGCTAAAGACGGTCATCCCGGTGGTAGTCGTCTGTCCACCTGACCTTTTCTTCCATCTTGTCAGTCGCCACACGCCCATTGTATCCTTGGCTGTTTGACTTTGTACATAATATTTCTGATCGTGGTTCGCACATACCCGAATGTATGACTCCGTGGGGGGTAAGAACCCCCATCAGTGATCTGGCCCGGAGCAACCTAGTACCTTGAATGGCCAAACACGTATATGCTAGCGGTCTTTAGGGGTAGCATATCAAGAAAAGGCGCCATCATGGCTCATCGTGGCATCACTTGGTCGTAAATATCAGACCCTTCCAATCCCATCACCTTCGCGAACCCTCTCAGCACCCAATTCTCAACATGAGCACCCACTGTTCGCCTCCGACTTCCCGTCCTGTCCCAGATCAATATTCCCCGGCATCCCACCATCCCCCCTCCTCACAAGCCCACCTTTGTCAGGCGTAACAGGCGCCCACAACTCTGGGGTATCCAGTATCTTCTCGACGACCCCTTGGAAAGCCTCGGAGACACCTACCGCTGTTTTCGCGGAGGCCTCGATGAAAAGGGAATTCATCCGTGTGGCAAATTGCTGGCCTTCGGTCAACGGCACTTGACGGGAAAATTCCTGAGTTAACACGTGGGTCAGTCTCTGTCGCGAATGGAACGCAGGGGAGCCCACTTTGTCGACTTTATTCCCAACCAGGATCTTCACTACGGAGTCGGAGACGTATGTTTCCAGTTCAGAATACCATCTAGGGAGCGCATCAAACGAGTCTCTGCTCGATACGTCGTAGACTGTCCAGCGCACAATGGCAAAGTCAAATAAATCATCAGGCAGGGTCGACCTTCGGGCCAACGCACCTAAAATAATACCCTGGGCACCCCTGTAGTACGACGACGTAATCGTTCTGAAACGTTCTTGGCCTGCCGTATCCTTTCATCCCGCGTAAGCCCAATACACCACGAACGTGGACCCTCCGAGAGTAAACCACACACCCATATGGAGAGCTTAACTTTCTTACCCTTGACGTCCATCTTATGCACCTACTCGCCAATCACCGTCAGTGTGCACTTCCTCGCTTCCACTGCAAATAGCTTGGGCGACAGAAAACAGGAAATCTCACACGGAAATCGACCCCAATAGTGGCACTTGATTCATCTTCAGGTAACCATTGTTCGTCCGAGAACCGTAAGAGCAAGCTGCTTTTTCCGACAGACGAATTACCAATTAGTAGGAGCTTGACGTTGATGGGAACTGTACGGGGTTTGTCAAGGGGTGCCATGAAGGTCTTGCGAAAGCCAGGTGTGTGCAAGTGGTGAGGCCCCAAGACCGCCGACCGGCCCGGATCGTTACGCGTCGGACGTGACCCCGGCCAATTAGCCCAACATATTTAAATATCAACCCAACCTATATAATAGTATACAACGGAAATCATGGTATGTAGATTATATCGTAGCATCATAATCACTCCTCTAAGGGTAGTTATAATTCCTTCCTGTATACGAGACACTCACACTTCAGGTTCCGTGGCCTGGCAATTCACAGGCACAGCATATCCCTAACGATACAAGAAATCAACGTCCGTCAAACCCGTACGTTCCGAGGTCGAAACACTTACGTTCGTTCTCACTCCTCCACCCCAGGGTGTACGGCCCTCGACACGGGCATCCTGGCCGAGCCCCCTCTCGGCGAAGCTTGTCCACAGGTCACAGAAGTTCTCACCCCCAGTGAGAACCTGATCGGCCTGGATGATTGCGTCTCGAGCATCGAAGAACGACGGGCGGCACACTTGCAACTTCATCCCGTTCAACACAAGTCTGCACAATCACACACCACATTATTTCCTCTCCGCAGACTACCGAAAACGGACGGAATGAAGACGCACTGGACAGTCAATGAGTTTCCGTGCTTCGGCACGAGGGGTTTCTTCTGACCAGTGGCAGTGTATTCTGCAGGACGATAGAAGTCACCCTCAGGGATGGTGCCATCGGCCAGTGGTGGAGGAGGGAACAGGCTGTCAGTATATCCGTGCTTGGCAATGAGGCGGTTGGAGACAACCCAGAGGGTCTCGGCCCAAACCTCGCCGATGGCATGGACACCCCAATATCCGGGTTTGTCAAGGGTCTTATATGTCGAAGGGTTGACAGTCTCGTCCTTGTCAAGAAGTTGAAAAATGGGGGCCAAACTAAAACAGACAACATACCAAAGAGTAGACGAAGTTCCTGATGCCCTTGGCTTGGTTAGCAGCCCAAGCACCCATGGCGTAGTCGGAGTAGTTTTTGGTGCTTCTGATAGTGGTAGCCAAGAAGTCTTCGAAATAAATGATTAGAACGTCCCGATGTCGAATGCAAACGAGTAAACATACCACCCCAACCTTCACCCATACCACCCGACTCACCCCAACCAAGACATCCAGAGTTAGAAGGTCCACCTGTCAGACGAGTGCTCAATCCATGGCTCAACTCGTGGATCACGATCCCCGCTTCAAGATCGCCATCTCTGAAAGGAGACGCGGTGTTCCACAAGTACATCCTGCAACGTCCGTTCTGGCCATCAGGTGGTGTCATGAAGTTGGCGTTGTTGTATCCGCTGCCGTCCTGGGCGTTGGCAATGACAGCATCATTTTCTTCACCGCCGCGACCAAAGTTGTGCTGCTGGAAATTTCCCGAAGGTTCGTCGAAACCGTATCTGTCGGAAGCAATGAGTTATTGACCGTGTGTGAAACACAAACGAACCGATAGAAGAGATCGTGAACCATGTTGGAGGTGTAAAAGAGTTGGGTGACGGTAGCATTAATGTACTTCTGCGCCTCTGCCAAAGCATCGCTGTTGTTTGTAACCTTGGGGTTGTACTTGTAATCAAAGACCATGTCAACGCCACCGTCTGGACGGTAATTATCAATCCATTCATTCCGCCCTTCCCAGTTCTCATGGGCGAACACCTTTGCAAGTATCAAACATTGAGGACAGATGAAAGGGGAAAAAATTTGAAAAACAGACGTTGTTACCCCAAGTTGCCGTACTGTTCCTGTGTGATTCTGGTGAATATCTCCTCACTTTCCAGTCCGCCGACGGGTCATTCGCCACTGGAATGGTATGCCATCCAAGAGGACTGGCTGAAAGGTCGGAATTCTCTTTGTTCATCGACCGGTTGCCTTCAGAAGGATCATTTATGCCCCATGCAAAGACGTTGTAGGTGGCGGGGACCTTGGGAGACGGTTCCTTGGGGATAGGCGAGTCGGAAGCCCAGTCCACAACAGAGAAGATTGTGTACGGTGGGTGTGCAGATACGGCAGTCTCGTACCAATTGTCTTGCATCTCGACCTCAAACTAAGAGCAAAACCTGAGCACATGGAAAGGGGATCGATATATGACGTACCCGCCAAACAAGTTTGAGGACGGTCGATTCACCGACCGGCACTTGCACATATGCAAGTTTGGCCTTGACAGGGTTCACAGTATCGGGAACGTTGTCGATGATCTCGATAGGAACCACATTGTGGCCAACAAGCGAGGTTTCCATCGTAGATATCATGTCGTCGATATACTCCTGGAACCGTTCCAGTATGTCTTGCTGAAGATCCTCATCGGGAGTGGCAGAAATCATGAATTGCAAAACGGCTGCTCTTGGATCAGGCTCAGAAGAATCAAGTTCATCGAGTGTAATGTAGGGAGACTCTACTTGAGCACAGTTCCACTCGTGGACGCGCTCAAGAGTGGTGATATCAGCGGACTCTAGTTGATGGGGAGTCACTGAACCCATAATGACTTGGTCGCTTTGTGGGCTAGGTATTTCCGGGATTGCGTTGGTAATAAAGTATTCCAGATCAAGACAGAATTCATGATGAGGATCGAAGATCCAGTCAGAGGAACTGGTAAAGGCGTCGGGGGCAGGACCATCGTAGAACTACGTCAAGGTAAATGAGCACGTGCCCGATAGAGCAAGAAGAACGCACTCGCCGAGTTACCGTACGATAAGACTACGCCGTCTTTGATATTGAGGTTGATGTCGCCATCAACGACTTCGAGCCCATTGACGAACTGGCGAACATAAACATGGGTGATACCGGTATTGTTGTCTGTGTAGGAATCGTCACGAAAAGAGTATGTAGGCAAAACATTGATATCCTCAAGGAATGACATGGCTACTTGGAAAGGATCAGAGTCGGGACTCGTAGGAAGGAAGTTGTTTGTCGTTATCTGATAAGGGGAGGAATAAAAGACTGCACGGGGGTTTATGGACCCAAAACCAAGAGTCTTGCGATGTCTGACTGGATTTGCGTATGCAGTTAAGCCCGCTGCAAGCAGCGAGACCGTTAAGAGAGAACGCATTGCCAGCAGGATAAGGGGATATGATGGTGGTAGTAAAGGAAGGGCCGTGACGCGGCAGTAGTGCTGTATCGACCCGTTTTGATCCAAGCACGCTTAGCACGGATCCTTGGACCGGACTTTGCGTCTGTTGACAACTCAAACCGCCGTCACGGTGAGCAACGATGGCGAGAGCGATTCAGAACGTCGCCCAAGCATTCCTGGCAGCCGTCGGTCGTCTAGACAAATCGTTGTCACCAAGCGATACGATACGTCGACTAGGCAGATATTCGTTTAAATGGACTGACACGGTTTACATTTTTCACGTCTGTCTGGCCAGTTTCTGGTTAAACATAATGGAATTCCCGTCATTCCCAACCAAACTGCTCATACCAGTCCTCTTCTTCGTCGCCATCCTCATCCCACTGACTTGCCAATTCTTTCTACCCGCTATACCCGTCTTCGCATATCTCTTGACTTTCTACACCTCTCGCTTCATTCCAGAAGCTTACCGTCCTTCAATATCGGTATCGTTACTCCCAACTCTGGAATCAGTTCTTTACGGTGCAAACATATCCGACCTCTTAACCCGTTTTACACACCCCCTCCTCGATATAATAGCTTGGTTCCCATATGGTGTCGGCCATTTCACCGTCCCATTCGTCGTAGCTGCTTTCATCTGGCTATTCCGTCCAAAAGAGGTACTTCATCTCTGGGCACGCACGTTCGGTTACATGAATCTCGTAGGCGTCCTCATCCAAATAATATTTCCATGCGCCGCACCTTGGTACGAGCTCATTTACGGCCTCACTCCAGCAAACTACTCCATGCACGGCTCCCCAGGCGGTCTCGCCCGCATAGACGCACTTTTCCACTCCCACGGCTATACCACCACATTTTCCAACTCTCCCGTCGTATTCGGAGCATTCCCATCCCTCCACGCAGGATGCGCCACTCTCGAAGCCATGTTCATCTCACATTTCTTCCCTCAAACCACACGCTGGGTATGGACTTACACAGGAATACTCTATTGGGCCACAATGTATCTGACACATCACTACCTCATCGACGTCGTGTGCGGCGCATGTCTCGCCATCGCCTCATTCTACCTCTTCCTTCCCGACGAGTTTAGAGGCCCCTTGGCCACCGCCTCACCGAATGGCCTGAACACTCAGCGAACAAAGTACGATCTATATGATCTCGAGGCACCCCGGATGAGTCGGAATGGACGGTCAAATGGGGCAATCGCCGATACGTCTGATTTCGACTTGACCGATACCTCTTCAGATGACGAGGAAATGGATATCGCGTATCGATCTCCAGTGCCTGGTGCAACGCCCACCACTGGGCTACCGTTCATAGTACCTAATAAGAGTCGTAGTCGACCGACTAACGGGGAAGCAGTCCAGCAGATGCCGAGGAAAAGTCATCGCCATACGGCTAGCATCGCGAGTCTGATCAGAGCGGATGAGAGGGGGGAAGAAGGGTGGAGTCCTGTCGCTGGGGCAGGATTTGTGTTCCCACCGACGCCTACGAGAATGGAGAGGGACGGAGAGCAGACAAGGCGACTCTGATTTCGGTGTAGCAACCTAATATTACGTTTGTTGAGCTCGCGTAAATCACGTGACGGACATAATATCAGCGGGAACTTGAAGCGGCTTTTTGACCACCCACTTCCAACTCTCACATGTCTCAAGTAAAATTTCCTTGGGACGCCGTAAAGGCAGAGACACTGCGCTCAATATGCAAAGAAATAGGAGTCCGGTCCCGCAGCAACAGGGCAGAAATGATCGAGTTTCTCAAATTGGTGGAGGAACATGGGCGTGAGCACCTCTCGTTCGAGGCCTTCATGGATGGCCGAGATACTGATCTTCGTGTCTGGAAGTGGAAACCGCTATGAAAACAGAAGTCGGCGTGGATCCCCGGGCGCGGTCGAACAAGCGTGGTCGGAGTGACTACGACCATGATGCCCAAAGTCCCTCACAATCTCACACGCAGGATACACGGCGTCGCGGCAAGCGCGCACGAAAGTCAGATCCGGGGCCTGGTGTTGGGCGGGCTGCGAGGAACGGCGATGGGATGAATACGAGCACTGCGCCGAAGCACGCGAGGAAATTCGCCAGCGGCGCGAAGTTTGATGGGGTGGTGTTGTCGAGTAGGAGGGGGTCGTCGAGTCATAGAAAATCGGAAGAGGTGGCGGGAGAGGTGGATATGGAGGCGGAGGTGGAGGCAGAGTTAGACGAGGAGGCGGTGGTGCAAAGTCCAACAGCGATGGACACTACCACTGCAGATGTTGGAAAGGTGGGAGATGTAGAGGTGGGAGATGTAGAGGTGAGAGAGGTTGAGGTGGGAGAGGTTGAGGTTGAGGTGGGAGAGCTTGAAGAGGTGGGAGAGCTTGAAGAGGTGGGAGAGCTTGAAGAGGTGGGAGAGCTTGAAGAGGTGGGAGAGGTGGGAGAGCTTGAAGAATATGAAGGTGATGCTGACCTGGTTCAGACCGAGGATGCGCCAAGCGAGATCATGCAGATGGAAGAGAGTGAACAGGTCGAAGTCCTCGAAAGATCGGGAAAAGGTAAACTTCCGTTTTATAGGACTTCAGCTCTTCAACTCATCGATCATTCCAATTTCCGTTGCAACAATGTTTTATGTTTTGTTTTATCAAGCAGACGGAGAGTCGACGGAAGATCATCATGTCGAGCCGGAGCTTGCTATGGATAGGTCGTCGCAAAATGGCCAGTAGAGGCCTATCAATATTACGAGCCTGATACTGATGTCTGAACATTAGATGATCCAGAAGACCTAGATGCACTCGGAGAAAACGTGGATATCGACCAGGAGGGCAGCGAGATGATGGACGATATAGCAGAAAATGGTCATTTCTAAACTACATCTTTACATTCGCCTCCTGACGGATGGATATTCTAGAACCAGCAGGAGATGCTGCCGATATCGCGTCTTCAATCGCTTCTTCTGCAGAGGAACAGACCACAGACATTTCAGCTGGCAATGGCGACATCGCCCCTGGTGATGGTGAAGACAACGCTAATGATAGTCTTGCACTCGAATATCCATCTCAAGACGTCGGTCCAAGTGCGAATGGGGACACGGAAAGCCATTCCAGTAGCAGCGAATTTCCTACTGCCTCAAGTATCTGATCAAAACATGCCGGGATACAATTTCGAACTGAGTCTTTCATATCTCGTTGAGCCTTGCAGAAATTTCGGATAACTAGCGTGACAGTCTGGTGCTCCATTTTCTTGACCATTGTTGTTGATATAAACTTTCCGCCTCGTCTTGCAGTGGTTACTTGTCATCGCTGTACTTAGCCACGTCGAGCTTGTCATCGTTGACCTGTACACACTTTCGCCTGCTATGGAGTGTCTTCGCATCACATCTTATCATCAAATAATACGATCCGTTAACTGAATATGAAGGGCTTCATGCGTGTCGAGACTCAGGAGGGCGTTCTTCCAGTTCGACTCGTCTTCGGATACGCCCTTCTGCATTCTGCATCACTTTCCCTTCCTTTCATTTAGTCCAGGGAAATCGTTCCTCTCCCGCACAGTGTTAATCCCTATCCAAACTAGAGAATATCCGACTCGTCCACGGAATTTGTCCCAAATGCAGCTATTCAGTGTGGATGTTTGAATTGTAAAAACACCAACACCGTGAATAGAGCCGGGCACGTTCAAGGGATTATCGATCACTGGCACCGAGCAGCATAAGAGTCGAGGAATCTCAATACTACAATATTATTGATTACGAATAGGAGGACGAGGCTATAGGATGTGTGCTTGGTTAGCTGCAGGCGATTTCAAGGTTAAATAAAACAGGAAACGCGAACGACCACCTGGGGGTAACAATGTTTTTGCCAAAATCAGAATAGGCCCCAACGCGTGCGATTTCCTCTCTCGATGATACTCGAGAAGGGATGGGGGAGGATGTTTGATTTCTATGGTCGTGAAAGAATTGCTAGGATTGGACCCAGATCAGTTCATTTTGAAACCTTTGAGGCGATAAGCTTGGTGGCTAGCACCGAAGCAAATGCCAGTGAATCTTAGAATGATGGAAATGAAGGTCGTCGGTACTCAACTTGACACCGGCGATGGCAACAACCCAGGAAGCCGTAAATATTCATGCGCGAAAGCCTGAGCGTGAGTCTCAGGCTGGCATGTGGAACATGAAGGACAATCACAACATAATTGGACCAAATGAAAAGGCGAGTCGAGGTCAATAGCGCTAGTGCTCTTGAAATATAGATTGGGGTTGGCACGGTACGTCGCCACGCTGAAATGGAGCCAGCTAACTCTACCGAACAACATTGTCAGTATTAGTCCGAGTCCTTGTCGTCAGTCTAGCATCAATGTCTCGAATTCTCGTTACCGAAACGTTGACACAACTCGCGTCCTGGACGCGTTCAAGTTTGCAACTGCTCTCGCAGAATCGACGCAGATCCCTACAAACCACTTCACCTGTGTCCTTGAAACTCGAAATAATCCTGGAGGACCACCACGCGTGTACGCTTGGGTTATCACACAGATCCGCCCTGATTACATGGATGCCTATGACTCCCAACAGCGCAACAACACTCACCCCCGCAGCGACTCGGACGCACAGTTCTCTTCTTCCACGTATTCTCGAGCTTTGCCGACAGGGCTGGTTTCATGACGTTTGTCCAATACGGGAACAACTTTGGCGTCGACCGCACCGTCGGCATGGCCCGGGCGAAATGGCTCGACCGGCTTCCCAGCTCGAGGCTTCGGTCGTACCAGGCCCGCATGACCCCCTTGTCTCTTCAGACATAGCCTACATCAAGCACAAATTCCAGATGTCCTGCGCACTGACTATTTCGAGCTCCCCCCCTGACGGAGAAAAATACACGCTGCTCATCGTCGCGAACTCCAAAGACACCCTCAACGGGGAGAACCTGCCGGCTTTCCACCGCTACGGCGTGTTCCTGAAATTCCGCAACACCATAGCTAGTTCTCGCCCAGATGCACCGAGACATATACGAGTGCGGGCCCCCAGTTCAGCAATTGTGTGGGCTGGGGTACTGCTTGAGGCCGTGCTAGGCACGCGCGTGGAAGACGATGCGCAGGGTTGCGGAAAAACGTTGGTGTCAGACTGAAGGTTGTCAGCATTTTGGGATGATGTACGTGGTGCATAGGCGCCGAAAGTGATCTCGGCACATGTGAAAAAGGTGGTTCGGGTGGGCGACCTTCAGGTGGGCCACAATTAGTCGGAAGGTTCTGTTGACGAATTTGTCTGCAGATGCGACCACAAAAAGTAGCTATGGTCTCTTATCAGCAGACGCAGGTCCTTCTCATTCACGGATGTGCAAAGCGTAGCGGGACGGGCGGTTTGGCCGCTGGGACATGTGCAGTGGTCTTCGGTCTCCACACTCGATTGCAACAGATCACACCTTTCAGCTGAGTTCTCGTACCGGGAGAGATAGATTGATGAAGCCGATGAGGACGGAGACGCACGTCAACGACTTCGCAATACGCCAGACGAGGCTGGCCTAGTATATGTATTATGTACATCAAATCGTTACTTCTATAAAGTCACTGTAACGCCAGAAAGAAGTGTTTCTGCCCAACTTCTTCCATAGCAGTATGTCCCCTCAAACAGCCTGCCCAAGCTGTCTTTCTTTCTGGACGCTACACTAAGTTCAAGTTAGGCTTTGACCACATCAACGGACCAGGACGAGCATCACGCCTACCTCCTTATCATCCGTTATTTCTAATTCACTTTTGAATGACTGTGTCTGAATTAAGATTTTTTGCGTGTTCTAGAGAGGGTTAGGCGGTGGCGGGTGTGGGAAGGGGGAGGAAATGTTACCATAGAATGTTGGGGCGTTGAGTTGTCTTCAGAGATGACTTCGAGGGGAACGCCAGACCACAGCGTGCCTGGTCTTCCACGATCGCGAAGGAAATTTCGGCCAATCAAATTGCCGAGGCAAGCATTGCCATATAGTGGCGTCAAAAGAAAGTATACTGCGGCAAAAGTCAAATTGGTCGGTGGGAAGACAAGAACCTGGGAGTGACGGCGTTACTTGGTGGGTGAGAATGTGGGGAAATACACCGACGGTGATTGTCACTGTCACAGCTGTAAGTGCAGTCCATATGCCGCTGTTGACGGAAAATACGACCAGCCAGATGATCATTCGATGTATACTAGATAGCATTGATGAATAACTGCTCGTCTCGATAAAAAAAATGGTGTTACTTTCGTGACATGCCACGCTCCCTGAGCAGGTGATAGACCATGCAGGCAGTAAGACATATGTCTGTCACTGCCGTAAGCACGTTTACTGCTACAACAAGCCGCTAGAGAACATGCAGATGATCAAAACGTGTACTAGGAAGTAATGTCATGGTCACTTGCCCGATACCGATGTTCCGGTGACGCCGCGGGGTTTTTGAGGCTATATAGTTGGCAAGGTCATGACAAGCATCAAGAAGTAGCTATAACCATTGCAGACTGACGCTAGGTCTATATAAACTGAGGAGGGCCCGCTCTTAGTGGATTTGCAAGGGATAAAGTAGGATAGACAAACCGAAAAGTATCACTGTCAAATAAAGATCATTCGCACCGGTAGACTCGACAACAGGAACATTCAAGACTTACCGAGTTCTACCATCACTGCTGGTATCTAATGGGAAATCAGAAGAACTGAATCAAACCAATCGATGGCGCAGGATAATGTGACTTACTACCAGCAGAGGGTATGCTAGGTTTTTGCCGCTGACTAGTCATAATTGAAAATACATGAGGGTTTGATGTAAGAGAGAACGCACACTTCCATAGCCGCTGCATAAAAAACAACTGTGATGTGGCCAACGTCAAGGACTTGAGAGAGATGTCAACAATACTACATAACATGGAAGTGAATGTGACGCTTACTGAGGGTAGAACTATCCACTAGGCGTTATCCGTATCAGCTTCTGGCTATGAATCGATCATATGAAGAGCATACATTTAGTGATCTGTTAAAATATCAACAAGGCTGGTCCGATTTAAGAGAATTAGACGAACGGTGGAGCAATAGCTAGGTTCGCGACACTCCCGAAATGTGGGAGCAACATGAAATACACTGCAGGTCTGTTAATAACCAGCACTGAGATGAAGGAAAATAGGATTTACCTCCGTTGATGATTAAGGCTTGATTGGTTGTGCCCGCTACCCTAAATGACAGCTTCAAAATGCCTGTGGATGACAGGATCATAGTGCTTTACCACAGAAAGGCCACCTGTCATCAAAAGCTCGGGACATTGTCGATTGAGTAAAGCTAGTAAACGACATACCATAAGTTTCAACCACAACCTGTCCTTTTGATACCTGGGTACAAACTATTACGTTCGGGTGAGAAATGGTACAGCAAACCTGACCGCACTGGACAAAGTAGACGAAACTGGATGGACGTCAAGTTAAGATGGGTGCGTGAAGGGGAAGAGCTCACCATTGCATAGAGAAAATGCCCCACAACCCGGTGGAGACGAAGGAGCATAGGAACATGCCATTGTATATGTTTTCAATGTTGATACCGTCCATTTTCTGTTGAGCTCCGAGTCCAAGAGGTCGCGGTCATTATAAGTTGAATATACTAGTCAGGGAATAACAAATTTGGCTGAATAAACATGGAGATTTCCTTTTGTAGTAATCCATCTTGAATGCTGCCGCCCCGCGTACCTTGACCAATATTGCAATGCCCCCGATCCCACGCGTCGGATACTCCGCCCCGAATTAGATTCAATATTGTACTCTCCCCTGCAAGGGTCGTGTTCTCCATGGATCCAGCGCCATTGCCAGCCACAGTAACTAGTGGGAATCGACGAGTTTCAGCCTCGCTTCTTTTCCGTTTGGACGCCCAGTGGCAAACCTTAATGAAAATTTTCGTCTACACCGCGACGTCAGGATGGGATAATTCTCAGGCTATCCACGCAGAAACCCTGGTAAGCCTGACCTTGGCCAGTTCGGCGGCCGGAAAATTGTGTTACTAAATGCCAGATGTGACTGGACATTGAGAGCCTGACCAGCAACAAAAACATTGCTCGATTTTTCGAAGATCCCACACTTCGGCATGCCCTGTGTGACACGTACCAATGTTTTTAGTAGTTGATAAAATAAATTTTCTTATCTCTTATCACTAGACTATGGACATGCAAACTTGCCAAGGTCCCCCCCCAGCCATGTCTGAAGAAGGGCTTCTTGGCAACACTCTAGTCAGGGATCCTGCTGACAAAGGGAAAGCCCCAGGCCATTGCCACTGGACTGATGTCAACGAGGAGGAACTCATTCAGTTCCTCGTTGACCAGAAGCCTACACAGCAGGGGATGGGGCGAATTTTAAGAAATCTACATGGACCGCTGCTGCCATGCATATGAGGAAATTCACCACAAAGGGTGGGGTCAAGACAGCAGATGCTTGCAAAGGCAAGTGGGCCCGGGTAAGTAGACCATTCAGTTGGTATTCCTTATCTTAACTATACTGATGCTTTTCTTACAGTTATGGGAATCATACAAGACTGTAGTCACCCTCAAGAACCTGTCGGGATTTGCATGGGATGATAGGTATGGTCTCAATATTGGTGCGCAGACTGAGCAAGCATACAAGCTTCTCGAGAAGGTAACATGCTCATCTTATCCAATCTATTATTGTGCATACTGAACTACATCACTGGCAGGCCAACCACAAGGTCAAACCTTTTAAAAACCATGGCTTCCGCCATTTCGACACTATGTACGACTTGATGCTGCATGCTTCTCACAATGCAAACATTTTTCACCCAAGCGAGCAAACTCATGGTGTCACTACAACATGTTTGACCGTTTCTAACACAGGTAGCAGTGCTACCTCTCAGGCTGGTACCAGCAATGACGCTGGCCATTCGTCTCAGGCTCCTACCACACCACCTCACCCCCTCACATCACTGCCACTGCCTCCTACTTCAGCTATCAGTCCATCAGTCATCTCCAACCTCGCCTCCTCCAGTATTTGTTCCGGTTCAAGCTCTACTGGCAAATGCAAATGCTCTGCCCTCGACAGCGGCGGCACTGATAATGTCAGTCCATCCCTGTCTCTGTTCATGTCTATGTCACGTGAAAAGAAGAAAGCTGGTGGTGGTTCGGCCATCATGAACCGTCTCAACGAAACCTTCGATGGACTTGGTGCACATCTCATCTCTGTTTCAAAGCAGCAGCAACAATTGCCAGCCATATCTGACAACTTGCCAGAACGGAGAGTGAAAGCTATGCATAAGCTTCAGACCAATGAGCCAAACATGGATATTCCATGCTTGATGGCGCTGGTCGATTTATTCAAATGCTCCACTGAAGCTGCAGACACCTATCTCGCTTTATTTCGTGAGGACGTTCAGAGGGGTTGGATTGAGAAGCAGCTGCAACAGTCTTTGGGTTTCCCGCCGTTGAGTCCTATTGACAATATGTTTGAGTAGATTGTATGTTTAGTGTCGTTGCCATCGTCGTCCCTCCCCCTTGCCTCCCACCCTGCTCGTACACTATTCTGCTGCCTGTATCTTTCTCCCTTGTATGCCTTACATGTTGTATGTTGTATATATCTTGTGTAGTGTACTCTGACTCTCTCAAACACGCAAATTGTGATGGTCATACAAGTAAAGTGAAGAAAAGTACAAACTAGTAGGAATTGCATATTGGCTGTGCTGCGAGCATGATCAGAAACCTTATATCAATCCACATTCATGAAGCTCCCTAAGATAGTCCTCCCACATGGTATTTGCAATCCTATCTTGCATTTCATCTGCTTCCCTCCTCTCAGCCCTCCGTGGAATGCCATCAGCCAAGTCCCCCTTGTCTCCTTGTGCATTACCCTAATTGTCAGCTTCATCAAAATCCTCTATCTCCGAAGGGTTGTGGTCACGGATGAAGTTATGGAGTGCAGCGAGAGCAGCAGGAAGCCGTGCTTGGGTTTCCATGTCATATTCCGGCGGGACCACCAGAATACAGAAACGACACTTGAAAACACCAAACGTCCGCTCGATTACATTGTGTGCAGATGAATGATGCAAATTGAAGAGCTCTTTGGCGTTCACAGGTCTATAAATCTGTGGTTATCAGTAGGCTACAAAATAAATAATGTGGGCACTGACCTGAGTTCGGTGCGTTCCCATTCAGCCAGGTGATAACACACACCTCGGAACAGAAGAAGGGTTCTGCTTGTTGGAAACCCAGCATCAGCCAGGTGATATTTCCCTTGCAGGACTGGAAGGTCAGTAACGCGAGCATCGTGGAACATAGTCAAGTCGGATGTAGATCCATCCCAACCTGGAAATACATACACAAATCCCATATCAAAATTACATATGGCAGGGCAGTTCTGGGTAACTGCCCCTTTGCAATCGCAGTGCGCTTGGCATTCGGCCGCTGAAGGGTTGGAGGCAAAATGTGTTCCATCAATTGTGCCGAGACAGTTTCTGAAGAAGGGAAAGAATTTGGGATTTTCGGCCATATGACGGGGGAGATGGTCATTGCTGGTTGGTAACCAAACATTGTCGGTGTAGAATGGGGATGAGGAAAAAAAGAAGAGCATCTTTAAGAAGTAGTTATTTTTTTCGAGTTAATATGGGATAAATAATAGAAATAACTCATACCGTGATACTGTGTCAGTTGTGTGCTGAAAGCGCTCAGCTACATGCCGGATGGAAAGACCAATTATGGATGTGTAAAGGAACATTGCCAGTTGCTTGTTGAGAGTGATGTTTCTCGTTGAAGCGTAGCCAGCCTTTTGTAGTTCTTCAATGAGCTGGTGAAAGACGTGCTTGTGCACTCCGAGTTCATTTCGAATGTGTTCCGGGTGGCCCTCAAGCAATTCACACACCCATGCAACGCCAGTAAGGGCAGATGTATGATAAGGTGTCTTATCATAGAGGGGTCTGGCATATAAAAAAGTAGAGGTGATAAGTACTTGTATCATTGCAATAATGACAACCATCTGGTGACAGAGTTGGTGTCGACAACAGATGATTTCGCGATTGTGGTCCATGCACAAGATCTTATCATGATTCTTATAATATTATTTATTAATCTATGAGACAACCAAGTTTGGACTGTCACACGGGGCATGCCGAAGTGTGGGATCTTCGAAAAATCGAGCAATGTTTTTGTTGCCGGTCAGGCTCTTAGGGTAGGTCTTAAGTGTGGTGTTTGTCAAGTGGTCTCATTTCGAGCCAAGTTGTGGTTTCATTTGGTCAGCCGTTGGTCGATGTTGGTCAGCGAATGGAGTCAGTACTCAGCACTCAGTGCCGATGCTCTCACTATTGTCTCAGCTGGGGGGTCGTGATGCATGGCCTGGCCCTGAGCAGTTTGTGGAATCCAAGGGTTTACACCACATGTTTTTATTTTTATATAAAATGATTGTTTAGAGTTCAACAATGGGTGACTTCCGTGGAGGTTCAAGTTTATAGAGGTGAATAGAATAAAAACATCAAATAAAACTTGCACCCATTGCCTTTTTAGTCCTAACAGGGTCCTACAATAAAATTTGAGTGCACCTCTACCCCTTGAATAGATTTTAATCTAGAAGGGGGGTACCCCCCCTTTCAGATTCTTCAGAATAAATTTTAGCTGAATAAACCATATT
This sequence comes from Hygrophorus pudorinus, assembly GCA_003314045.1. Lineage (NCBI taxonomy): Eukaryota > Fungi > Basidiomycota > Agaricomycetes > Agaricales > Hygrophoraceae > Hygrophorus > Hygrophorus pudorinus. The sequence goes on along the minus strand of QLPF01005082.1, from coordinate 41,727 downwards.
TGGACAGCAGTGGCGGTGCGACGCTCACATTCATCACAATCGGACAACTCATTCCTCGCTCAGCCTGAGTGATGTCTGCAGGTTTTTGAGTCTCTATTCACTTCTGTCCACAACGACTGCCTTGCCAACAAGTTTCACAGTCTCAACTCTATGAACTGGCATACTTCCAACTTGAAGCATGTGAGTTGTCATGATGTGACTTTTACCCCTATCTAGTTTCCTTTTTCGAACATTCTTTCATCCTATTTCGGACATTCACACGGCCTATAAACAATTGCTGCATGGACATTCTTTAATTATATCTTCTTTGATCACAAGGCACAACAACAGTTAGGGACCTTCACAACTCTACTCATGGGTGATCCGGATCCGAACCCATGGGTATTTGACTTTCCGGAACTGATACCCAGATCCGGCAGGTTTCAGCCACCGGGTGATCCGGATCCGTGAGTCAGGTACCCGCTGACTCGCGGGGACGAGTATCAGGTACTTACAGGTATCTTTGCTTCGATTTGACAATATATATCATTTTTATTAGGTGTATTCTACATTATTTTAATACATACTGTCTTGCGGTCGGGCACGAGATGGCATGGTGCTGGGCGGTAACGCAAACGCTCCCGAGTCGTCTCGCATTTGCATGCAAGACATGTGGGCAGCGGTTGTCTGATGAGTGTGGGTGGTGGTGGAGCCTGGGACGTGAACAAGCTGCAATCGTCCGATCGTCCTCGTCCGCAAACCCAAACTCACCCCCCTGTCCGAGGAACCCATGCACACGTCAGATCCTCCTCATCCGCAAACCCAAACTCACCCCCCCGTCCGAGGAACCCATGCACACGTCAGATCCTCCTCATCTGCAAACCCAAACTCACCCCCCTGTCCGAGGAACCCATGCACACGTCACAACGCGCCCATTCACTCGCTGTTGAATGATGTGGCCGGTGTGGACTATCCAGCCCGCATGGCCTCTCGTGTTTGCATTCGTGCTCGAGAAGATGGGTGGTGGTGGATGCCATGTCCTGCTGTGTGTGCATGTGAGAGGGCTGATGACGTGGCCTGTCGGGTTCGCGTTCAGGAGGTTGGGTGTGTAGTTGATCTGCATTAGAATAGATTAGTATTATGGGAATGTATACAAGGTACTTACCTGTCATCTTGTCAGGCTGGATCACCTGCGTGGAGTGGTGTGGGGGTGACACATCCTTGCTGTCTTTGCTGAAAGGGCCGTGGTGTTGGGCAGTGACGCGGATGCTCGCATTTGTGTGCGAGACGAGGTGATGGCGGCCGGTGACGTGGCCTTTCGCATTTGCGTTTGCGTTCGAGTATTTACTAGTAAATTTTTATCTGTATGATCAGAATATATTGGTTATTTTGACAGATATATGTGTGCTTACTTATGTGGCCCACGGTGACTGCTTTCTCGAGCAGTTGTCGGTTGGTTGTCACGGTAGGAGTGTTGTTTGTGGCTGTTTATCAATGACATCTATAGATAATGATTTTTTCGAACATTTCCTGAAGTAAATTAGAAGGTTAGTGTTTGAAATTGAAAGGGAAAAACAAACATAGAATATTGGGCAATACCTGTGGGTACTTGCAAGCGAAAATGCCCAAACCCGGATCCGGGATGAGCCGTGGGAAATGGGTACCTGACCCATGGGTAGCATAACCCACAGGTATTCCCATGGCTCAACCCATGGTTACCCATGGGTGACCTGGACTCGTGAAGGTCCCTAACAACAGTGTTCCGCTCCGGACTTGGCCTGCCACATGATTGCTCCACCAATCTATTTCCATCCACCACCGATTGGATTTCGTCCTAATCTCCATTTGGATTAATGAGCACAAGGCACACCATTCCTAAACACGCTTCCGGATTCTGGACCCACAAATGATCGATCAGACCTCTATTGATCAATTACCAGATAAACTTGACAGCCGCCAATCATTGTTTCGGTCCATAGCCTTGCCCATAGCCTTTCGATCGTAAGGCTATTCCGCTATCTTGGTTCATGAACATGCGCCGACCTCATGCCCGATGATCATCCTTTTATAGTATATCTCTTTCTTCACATATCCTTTCTTTCTCGTGCTGTGCACATTATCACCTGACCATTGCCTGCAAGCACAGCGCATCCGATTCACGTCCTAATGTAGTAGTACACAGCCACTGTAATATTTAGTGTATATATTGCAATAAACGAGTAACAGACTCTCCAGTCTGTTATCTCAGGATTACCACCATATCTATGGGGCTTCCTTCTAAGATGGCTTTCTGGCGACCTCTCTTCTCTCTCTTCCCTCTTATCCTCCTCCTCTAACCTTTCACTTCATCCTCTGGTCTTGTATCTTTACAGGATAACTGGTACTTTATTGTATTTGGTGTCGCCCTGACATGAGTAGTAGTAGCACTCCAAGTCTTCATACAATCTGTTGCCCACATCTCATGTTCTGTTGTCCAGGCATCAATATATACCTTGCAATTAATTTGGGTAAAACCTTCCCTCAAGTTACCCACTGAATTGAACCTCACAGCAACTTGACTCTGACAGCAACAACAAGATTTTCGAGCGACATTATTGATTCTCGCATAGCAACTGGGGTCTATAAGAGCACTGACTCGAACAGCAAAGGTATTAAAGTAGTATTGTTCTACCCACTCGTCATGGCTAATAACTTGCACCCTCAATAGTGAATGACACAGGTAACCCGTGGGTATTTCACGGGTATTTCAGTAATCAGACCCTAGAACTTTTTTGTGTGATCACAATGCACTAAAAATCATCTGAAACCGTCAAGAAATGGCTGAGATATGGTCATAACAAGTTTTAGCACCTAAGCTTGAAAGCTGATGGCACACCCTGAATAATGACGAAAATCCGAGGTTTTTTGAGGTTTTCTGAAAAACCTCGGATTTTGATGATATTCAACTGGTAATAATGATGGTGTACCATCAGTTCTGAAGATTAGATGCTAAAACTTGTTATGACCATATCTTAGCCATTTCTTGACAGTTTCAGATAATTTTTGGTGCATTGTGATCGCACAAAAATGTTCTAGGGTCTGATTACTGAAATACCCGTGAAATACCCACGGGTTACCTGTGTCATTCACTAGCCCTCAAGCTGGAATCATGTACAATGACGCCAGGAACCCTTTCTATCTGGATCCAGACGGTGAATGGTGCCCATATGACTTTGCTACACCGCTGCTGCACTGCCGGTATGTTCTATGTCAATATAATTATTACCACTCACATTATTCTACAGGTTTACCATAGTGCACCTATGCCTGCACCACCTCAGGCCCATAACAACTCACACGATGGGCCCAGCACACCTGTGTTGCAAGCATTTCCGGTGGGCATAGTCAATTATCTCCCACTGGCATGTCCAATGAACTAACTACAAGTGTAGAAGCACACCATTCCCATTGATCCCCAGCTGATTTGTCTTCCAGCTGTGGATGATGGTGGTATTTCAGATCCACCCACCATCACACAAGCTCTGGGACATAGTGCTGCGAAGAAGGTTGCCGGTGCTCAATACACTAGCAAAGGCAAACCAAAGGCAGACAACAAGCCACCTTGTTCTCACAAATGCAAGACTCACAACACTGTGGACTAAGGCTGAACACGAGTCAATCCTCGGGTGCCTCGGACTTGAAACCTGCGGATCAAAAAATTTCTGGATCAGGTTCAAATTCCCAAGCCGTTTTGGGACCAGCTCAATCCGAACCCGATTTAGAGATCCGCGAGTGGCAAAATCCAGTTCACAGCACAGACAGACTCGGAATTCAAACTCAGCCCTCAGCTTCAATACCACCACCCGCTCGAGATAGCAGTAACTGCGGCCCTTCAAAGGTGAGTACCAAATAGAGTAATATTTGTATGTTTGCTAACAATGTATATATATTGAATAAATAGAGTTATAATCGGGGTTGAACACACTGTCTTGCGTTCAACCCCCAACATCTACCAATGCCCTCTCGCACTCAAACACAGGAGGGCAGCATCACATCCCCACTGCCTTGGGTCACCAACCCCACCCGAGCTGTCTCACTACAAACACGAGACAGCATCGCTGTTGGTGGGCCCACAACACGCCCCACTGTTCGTCGGCCACAACACCACCGGCCCTCTCGCCAATATGAGAGGGCCACATCACTGCCCACCTCGCCCACATCACCCACCTTGCCCACCACCTCTCCCATCACCCACCTCGCCCACCACCTCTCCCATCACCCACCTCACCCACCACCTCTCCCATGACCCACCTCGCCCACCACCCCACTCCTCCACCTCTGCCGTCTTGCTCCAAATGCAAGACGGCAGTGTCATTCCCCACAACACCACCGGCCCTCTCGCCAATGCGAGAGGGCCACGTCACCACTCACCTCGCCCACCACCCACCACCCCTCGACCTCCACCGTTCCCCACAACGCCGCCGGCCCTCTTGCCACTGCCCACATCACCCACCACCCCTCCATCCCTCCACCTCCGCCCTCTCGCAAGCCAACACAAGTGAGGGTACGTTCTGTACCCTCACAATTTCCAATCACCACGCTGTCTTGCCCACATGCAAGACAGTGTGGCTGTTCATTGTCCCACACCCACCCCCGCCCTGCACCCCGTCCTCTCATGGTGGGCACAGGGCAGTACCCTTTTTTTACCTCACAAGACAGCACCACAACATCAATTGATGTCTGTGCAGCCCTCGCGAGGTATATAAAGTTTTGTAGACAAAAAAATGCTTGAATTCTTATCTCTTATTAGGAGTACTGTATTTTTTTAAATTGTATTCCACCTCACCATTACTGCTGCGTTTGCGATAAGTATTTACATTGAATATATTAGTGATGCACAGGTCCGGCCCAGTCCGGTTCTCACCAAAATTCTCTGAACCCTGAACCGAACCACAGGTTCAGGTTCACACAGGTCCGGTTCAGGTTCAGCCAAGCCTGAACCCAGAACCGGACCACATTTTATCAGAAAGTAAATGAATATTTAGCTTTGTACTTGCGAGCGAGATGGCAGATAGAGATGTTGTTTCATGTACTGACGTGTCTGTGTTTGCATTTGGGTTATGGCTTGGCTTGCCATGCCTTCTCCCTATGCAGTTACACCTGCACGCTCCTTCACTCTCCTTGTCTGTGTTGTGCACGAGTCTGTTGACTTGTGTCCGCACTGACGTGGTGGTGTTTCGGATGCTGGTGCTGGGCGTTGATGGTTTTGGGGTGTGGTGTACTTCACCCCCTCGGATCAAACATTGGTGAGCACATTTGTCCGTTCTGCATTGGTGTGTGCTAGGCGTGGACAACGTGCTTTCCTGCAACGCCGACGGTACTCACTGTGCTGTTCTTTTCTGGTGTTCTTTTTGTCAGTCCATCCATACCCATCTTCCTCATCCATGTCGCGCGCTAGTCCGTTGACTTGCATTTGCATTGACAAGGTGTTTGTGTCAAGAGGCCCGGGGCAGGCGATTCCTCACCCCCTTGTTCCGGACATTGACAGTTGGGTGCCGGTCACGGTGATTTGTCTGCACTGGTGTTTGCTGATGTGTGTGGGTGCTCGCCGTCGTTTGAACATGTGCACTGGGGCCGTCATGCCCTTGCACTGGTGTTTGAGTGGGGTAGCGGGTAATGTGTTTGCATACCTGCAGCATCAGCTCCCATTCTCTCTTCACCTCTTCTTTTCGACCCTCCACCCATTTTCCATCGTCCCCAAGTCCCTCGTTGGCGTCCATCGTCGGTCATTCGGCTGTTTATAGCAGTGACATGGTGCTGTGGGATAGGGATGTGGTGCTTGAGGTGTTGTTCTGCCGGGCTTGGGTATGTGTTTGGTATCATTCTGACAGGTGTACTGGACTTGCATATGTCCCGGGGTGTTGTTCCATGTGGCGCTCCTCGGCACCTGCATATGGGTGTCACCTCACCCCCTTTTCCTTCACCTTTTCATCCATCCTCCCTTTCCCGTTTCCTCTACGATGTTTAGGTTGTTGTCCTTTACCTCACCCCCTCAACCTGGACGTTGGTCTTGCAGCAGTTGGGTAATGAAATCACTGTCTCACACTTGCAAGCGAGACGGCGGGAGGTTGGGCTGAGGTGGCAGGCGATGATGCTGCCGTCGCATTTGAGGCAGGACAGCAGGAGGTGCAATGGTGGGGGCAAGATCAGCACTCGGCCTCGTTGCTTGTGTTGACATTGGGCAGGTGGGCATAAATTTTACATGAGATGTTTTTCAGTAAATATAAAGAAAATTTACTTACCTTGGTTTGTGTTTGGGGCGAGACTGTGATGGCGGGAGGTGGTTGGGCGATGACAGCCAATGAGGAGGGACAATGGGTAGTGATGAGATTCAATCTCTGTGTTCGGTTCGGTCTGAACCAGGTTCATATGTGTTCAGCAAATTTTGCCTTTGGCAGAACCGAGAACCGGACCTTAGGTCCGGTTCTGACTAATGGCCGAACCTTGAACTGAACTCAGGTTCGGTTCTGTCAGGTTCGGGTTCGAACCTTGGTTCTGAACCGAACCTGTGCATCACTAGCATATATATGCTGAATATACAATGTGAACCGCGGGTACCTGTTTTCGGGGCCGCGAGTCACGGGTGTGCTGCAGATCACGATCTGGAGTGTCCGTCACGGATCAAACCGGTGAGATCCGGTTTTTGATCCGGACTTGTGTTCAGCCTTACAGTAGCCGAGCCGGTGACCGGCTGGCTTCCGGCTCGCAGCTGGCAGCAGCCGCAGCCGCGGCAACACTAGCTCACTTTGTGTTACTAAATTCACATGAAATTCAAAATAAATAAATTCTCTCTTGTAGTAAGAGCACTTTACTTACGAGTAGGAAGCATAATTGGCCATACTGGCAGAATTACTTCAAAGGACATGGTGAAGCACAAAGATTCTGACATCAATATCATAGGGTCCTACAAACTTAACTTTTTTTGGTGTGGGCAAATCCAAATTGTGATTTTGTTGCCACTCAGTACTCAGCTCTCAGTAGGTTATTCAGTAATGCGCATATGCGTTGTCTGAATTCGTCACCAGATTATAGAATTTGAACCATTTGATCTCAGGTGGGGTAAAGCACCTATTGCCTCCGTGTCCCTTCAGTTTTACCTTTGCCTTTCTTCACTTGCGAACGTAGGCGACTAAGGACTTGCTTCGCAACCCGTTCACGTCCCTCGTCTAGACTGGGAAACGTCACTGGAAGCTCAAGTCGTTCCATTCCCATGATTACCCAAACTTTGTAGCTAGTGTCGCCATTGCTAGCTGTGACAATCTCGTGGCGGAATTGAGGTTTAGACGATCCGTCTTTGTCACGGTAATCTGGAAGAACATTAATGTTGTCAAATTGAAAACAGACGACGCTTACCCAGTAATGCCCTGACATGGGATTTTGGAGGTTGTTCAACGGTGATCATTGGTTTACCTATGTCAGGTTCCGAGCCAGAAGCACGATCTTTCGAACTGGACGTTGGTTCGGATCGCTCAGTAGAGGACGGGCCGGCTTTCAACAAATAGTGCATGTCAGAACATCAATAAAGCATTTTCAAACATCCGACTGACGCAACTTCTGTCCGTGCAAGGCCGGACGGTCACTTGATAACGACTGAGAGGGTTCTTTCTGGTGATGTTGGTCTGTGGTGGCCTTTGAGAGGGTAGACCCGGATGCTTCTTCCAATGCCTTCCTTTCCACAGGAGGGCTTATATCGGAAGGACGGTCCTGAACATTCCGACCAAACTCATTATGAGCAGTTTTTGGAGGTTGCTTAGATGGTTGTTGTTGTTGTGCAGGGGTTTGATAGTAGTTCTGTTCATGACTTGTCGTGCTGGTGTAACCCGGAGACGTGAGACCCGTATTGACAACAGGCGGCGGCCCGATAGCATGTGAATGTTGAGCATGATATGATGGCAGCATCACCGACTGGTATGGTTGGGTATAGTGAGAGGGTGGATAAGTGTTTTCTGGGACCGGCACCGTCCCATAAGGTGGCACGTATCCCATGTTATGAACCAAATCATGGTTAGGGGCGGGATAATGAATCCCATAATTCGGGTGCATACTAGGGGGAGGATATGCACAGCCCTGCAACGGCTCGGAATTGCTCAAGTTACTTGAGTAGCTCCCCTGCGTTCCACCTCCATAAGGCTTCGTGAAATCACATACGTCCCTGGATCCGGAACGATACCGATCTACCAGTCGACCTGTACGTGCAGGTCCCGAAATAGAGCCACGTCCGCCAGATCCAGACGCGTTAAGCCCCTTCCGAGGACCTTTATTGTGACCGTTATGACTGGCACTCTGGGAGTCGAAAGGGCGGTTTGGTAGGGCGTGTGTGCGCCGGGGAGCCAAAGCATCTTCCTTAGTTTTTGAAAACGGAACATCACCTTGATGATTTGAACCCCTGTTCCCCTTACGCCTCTTCTTTCGAGGGTTGCCGTCCTGGACGTCGTCTTTGTCTACTTCTTTCCGCTTGTGGATCCTTGGCTCGTTGATGACATCTTTACTGCGCGAGGCCAAAGATGCGACGTATCCGGGTGGCGGTGGTTCCCCACGGAAACGGAGAAGTTCAATGATACCCTCTTGAACGGCCTGTAACGCAACAGCAATTTTTGCATCCGCCTTGGTGCGATATTCTGGGGGAACAGTGTACTCCCGGACGTCTTCGGACGAGGGAAATGCGGAAAGTTCCACTTTCATGGTGCATCCGTAAGCTACAAAGCGTCATCGTCAAGGTGCGAACAACGGAAAGAAATCCATGGCATACCGTCTTTGTCTTTATTGAAATCATACATGGGGTGAGCCCCTGGTCTGACTTTGTGACATTCTGACGCGAGTACAGGAAGAATCTGGTTGGCAACCTTCCTCATGGATGGAGTAATCTTGTTATCTGCGGCAGCTCCTATATCCCGGATGTAGTTACCTACACCCTGGGATATGGCCTCAAGGCAAACAGCAGCTTTCGCATCTGCTCGCTTAGGAAACTTTGCGTCAACAAGATAGGATTTGGATTCTTCTGGTCGGTCAATTCGAAGGAGACACCCATGCACTGAGGGGGCGTTAGCTTGTGCGCCAGGTTCAAACCTTCATACTTACGACCAAATGTACCGTCTGTTATCCAAATAAAATGAGTGGATAGTTTCCCTCCTCTTGCGGCTTGGACAGTTGTATTCAACCATGCAGGGGCATTAATTTCGGAGGCCGTCTTATTGCCAAAATCCTCGGGGAAAGGTTGTGGGAGGGATTCATAGAAACTCTGTAGGGTATTGGCAGAAGAAAACGCCGAGACTCTAAACGTAACCGACTCTTCAACAGCTTCTGTCATCGTCTCCTCATTGGACGCATCAGGTACTGACGGCTGAGTCTGTCCATTCCCAAATTTGATGAAATCCAAGACACCCTGCTGTAGGGCGATCTTTGCACAGGCCCGCTTGGCCTCGAAGATGTTATCGTGGGCGATTTCGGAAGAATATACTCGGCAAGAATGTGGCGACAATTCGATTCGTAGCGCTGTGCCGTGCTCTATTTCGTGAAGGTTGTCAAGTCATTTAGAGTGGATATTAGAATACGTACTGTTCTCGACCTTGGGTTCATTTAAAGCCACCCAGTGAGGTTTGACTAGACCATCCCTCCAATGTTTACAGCAATCCTCTATTTCCCTTATTGCCGGATCAACCTCGGTTGGCGGATCTACGGAACTTTCAACAATCGCCTGGTCTGCTATTCGATCTGCAGAACCAAGAGGGGCCAGTACAAGGCCTTTTTTGGCCTTTGAGGCATCGGAATGGCCTGATATGATGAAGTCGATAGCACCCATATTGATGGCAATTGACGCAGCATGAGCCTTGGCTTCGTTTTTGCGTGCGAATATAGGCTGCGTAGTGTAGGACCGTGATGGGCCGTTGGGTCTCGTAATTGTAAGAATGCACTGTTTGGCTTGAAAATAGTTATCATTATTGAGGCAGATGACACGGGAATGCGACTCTTACTGTTTGGCCCAGCCTCTTCCAGGAATTCAAACTTCAAGGCTTCCGTACTCCCGAATACGCGCTGGCAGGTCTGATGCAGTCGAGCGACTGTCTGCATCCTGGTAGATGAATTTGGATTGGATTTCGACTTGGTTTCCCATAGCAATGGCGTCTGGGGGGTGTCAGGGGTGTTGGATGGCGAGAGTGGCAGATATGAAGGTGGCACAAGTTTCTTGACATCGGCATCGAATGGGGACTCGGATATATCTGCGGATGAAGACGACAAAAAGCGTTCGATGGCGAGAGAACCGAGTGCTACCAGATTTTTAGAAACCAATGCAAAAGGGCCCGGACTGTCGTTCATATGATTCTTCCAGTCGCGGTCGTTGGATGCATCGATCTCCTGCCAGGTAGCGGAGCGACGAGCGCCTACCATCATGAAGCTCATGGTGACTGGTGACGAAAGGCCGCGTCGAAGGACGTGACTTGGAAGCGGAGTTTGATCCATTTTTTTTTACAATAAATAAATAACCCCAACCACGCAATGTATCCATCCCCACACATCCCGTATATCCTGTTTCGTCGTCGTTCGCCATGTCTTTTCCGTTCCCCAGGACGCCGCCCTCCGACGATTCACCTCCACCAACAGCAAGTGGTACTCCTAGCCACGGAATCCGATTCACTACCAAAAGCGCTATTGCCTCGTTCGAGAATCTAGTTGCCCTTGCAAACCACCAAGAACGCCTGAAGGAGGCGCGTAAAATGGTCTGGCGAGACAAGGGTCAACAGGTGGTAGAGCTGGCCGATTTATGGCAGTGTCTGGAGCATGCTGTCAGAGGCGGCTTAAGTGTGTGTTTTGTTTTCTAAGTGACATGCATGAAAGACGGGTATACGCGTGTTAGGAGCGGGAACTTTGGCGTTTAATATCCGGGCCAGTGTTAATCTTGTTCTGGCTTTGATTCGAATACGGAATGTGCCAAGGTGAGTTCTGTGGTATCCGCGAAGCCCAAGCGAGCCTGATGAGATTCTTTGCAAGTCATGTTCGTTCGTCCATGATTCGACACGCGATATTTGGACCTGATACCTTTCGATTTGCCGCTATGTTAGGTGAGCATTGTTAACGGTAGATGTGGGTATGTCCGACGTTTCTCCTAGGAACATTCGTCTCCGTCTACAAACTCATCATAAACTCGCTCCCTATCATCTTCCCCACCCTTAACCCGCGCCCTTCCCATAGCGCATACAGCTCTTCGCACGACATCGAGTCCGGGAACCCCCCGACCTCACCTAGTTCATTGACAATACCGCCCACAGTTGTGAAAATCCCTTCGTCAAAGCTAAAGGCCAGGTTATCACTGAGTGCACAAGCTCAGCTGATTTTGGTTCGGAAGAAGACGAGAAAATGGCATGCGGCGCTGGCGGGGGCTGTTGCAGGGGGGTTGGCCATTATGTTCGAGACGACAAGTAGAAGGTCTGTAATTGGGCAGCAGATGTTTGTACGGTGTGTGGATGATTTTGGTGATTGGTGGATCACACTGATGCCTTGCGTTGAAGAGGACTGCAGGGTTCATGGAACTCGTATACTAAGAAACGTGATATTCGTATCCCGTACGGAGATGTGCTTGTGTTTTCTCTCGCGTGAGTTTTTTTTACCTCTTCTCCTGACGCGATTAACTGTCAACCAATCTAGGTGCGGTCAAATCATGTACGGATTCGTTCTACGGCAGGATACGCTTCCGCGCTCCTACAACATCTGGTATGCTTTATCTCGACACCCCATCTTGCATAGTTGACATGTATTGTGAAGGATCGGCCAGGCAAGTAGGGTACCGGCGCCTGGTATCTCCATCAATCATGACATGGTACGAGAAGGCTTGTTCAAAATGTCAGACTTGGATGCCGTCCTTGCTCGTTCCGTGGGCCACATTTCTCTCTATCTGGTCACCTCCCAAATTCTTACATGTGCCCATCAGGACATAACACCAAACAACCACACCGTTCTCACCTCTTTAAAAGCCCTCGCTCTGTCACCCACGCCGTCCTATGGACCGCATTATGGTCACTGCGCTGCCATTCACCCGTGGCTGGATTCCTGTATGACAGTCCCTTTTGACCGCTTTTTCTCCGTGTTCAAGTGGATGCTCCCTATATACGGCGCGTTACACTTCATCCCTGCAATGCTCTTTAAATGGAAAGAGTTCATGGAGGATCCGGCGCATATGGCGATGAAGTCATTGTGGGGGACGACGAGGAGTTCAGCGTTTTTGGGGGTGTTTGTTGCCATTTATCAAGGTCAGTGGCATTTTTAATTTCTTTTTCTTTTTCACTGACCTCCTCGTTCGAATTCAAGGTGCCTTCTGCATTAAGCATTATCTACACGTCTGCCTCACACCAACGAACACATTCTCGCCGCCCATCAGGCTCCCACAAGCCTTCGTCGACCTCCTCATCTCAAAGCCTTCGTTCTGGCTTGCAGGGCTGCTTTCGGGACTGTCGTTGTTCGTAGAGGAGCGGAGAAGAAGAGGCGAGTTGGCAATGTACGTGTTGCCGAAGGGATTGGAGAGTGCCTGGGTGATGGCAAGGGGGAAGGGACTGGTGTTCAAGACAGGGCAGTATGGGGAGATGATTGTGAGTGGTTCTTGACAAATGTCTTCTCGGCTATGGATCATTGATGGCTGTCCTGACTTAGCTGACGGCGATTGGGATGGGGATGGTCATGAATACATATCAGGTATGATTTTATGATGACTCTAGAACGTTGAGGATGACACCGACTTGATGTTTTAGAATGACCCACAACATTTATCAGGTCTTGTACGGCGGATACTTTACCAGTTCATTGGGCCCAATTAGTATGTATCACTGCAATGCTTATCGTTTTACACCAATGCCTTCACCGTCGAACTATACTCAGCGGCTGGCGTTCACCGCAGCTCTTACAAGGCGACCCATACCTGATGTCGATTTCTCTTCAGGCACTCGGTGGCGTCGTTTAAGCAATTACATGTTACAGGCTAGGTGTTTGACGGCGCCACTGTCCGATCGGTCATAGCGTGTCAGTGGTTGCGACTACAATCCCGCATTCCCGTAGTATCTGAGTACTGAGTATTCAAGTCGGATTTGTTTTTTTTTCAGCCGTACAACGTGTAGTGACGACCAGTATAATTAGAGCCACGTGGTCAACCTGTGTATCGAGCTTTCACACTTCTCTGCCTTCTGCTCTCATTTTGTGCCATCATTATAACGCCATGGCCACGTCGTATCCGGCTTATCGAGGACCACCCGCCCCAGAAGAATATCCTTATCCACCAGCAGGAATGCCATATAATGGCAACATCTTGAACCCGAACAAAGCGGTGGAGGACGGAAGGAGTTTTAGAACACCTAGTCCAACGCCCAGCGAGGCAGCAGAGCTGAAAAAAGGCGTATTTGATTGGAAACGACTTGGTAACTGGCGGTTCTGGATCAGGAGAGAATGGCTGTGTGCGTCTCTTCTTTATGGGCTTCTGTTCTTGCTGTTGATGCGTCAAATCAATGACACAACTATAGGGTATTATGTTGCCTTGACTTTGATTCTTGTGCTTGTTGCGCTCATGACCATATTTCACACCCAAATCGTCCATTGGCTCACGCCCTTTGCGAACTGGTTACACGGGTGAGTCTTGCGTTTTGGTCGCTCTATTCCCTGCGAATCGACCTGCCATCCATTTTGTGATGGTAGGGGCAAAGCATTGTCCCGTTTCACAACAATTGACTAAAATACTCTGCCTTGCGTGTAGTCTTACGGCAGGCTGGTTGGTACCTATTGCCATTTTGTTCGTCATTTCATTCCCTCCCGTAAGTCACTACTTCTATACCCTTGGTCATGTCTAAATGCCACACCTCTGCTTCAGCTTTTTGGACATGAGATAGTAGCTGTACTTTGTGGTCTCGTCTGGGGCCTTTGGATTGGCTTTGCCATTGTAGCCGCGGGCACATTCTTGGGTGAAGTTGGCAACTTTTAGTACGTTGTCAAGCCTTGCTACCTTTTCTTGAACTTGACTTGAGTTGCTTCATAGCGCCTTCAAATATTGTTGTCGTGCTCGAGGTGAAAAACTCGAAAAGTCAGAATTATCGTATGCTTGCCTCGCAAAGGTTGTACGGGATGGGGGCTTTAAAATTGCTCTTATCGCACGGTTGAGTGCTATTCCAGGACATTGTGCGTGTTTCAAACTTCACAATTCACCGTCATCCCTTCAATGACCTCCTGGTTCATTGTTAAACAGTCACCACTGCCGTTTTCTCAACCTGTGGTATGGGTATCATCACCTTTTCAATTGCTGCTATTCTTTCTATGCCGAAGCAGTTCATTACTGTTTATCTCGGTGTCATTCTGGAACAATCTGATACTGGTAAGGATTTCTTCGTCTTTTTTTCCCCCTTTGCTCCGTTAATGACGCATCGAATTCAGGAACTCAGAATAGTAAAAGCAAAATTATTAGTGATGTTGTGCTAGCCGTAACATTCCTCGTCACAATTTTGGCGATGTGGTACATCTTTCACCAAATGAACCAAGCCAAGCCCGCGGTCATATATGACCGAAGAAAAGCACGGTCGGACCTATAATGTTTCTCTCAACCTCACTACTCATGTTTCTGTTCACAGCCAAGCCAAAATGGCTCGCGGAGATTTTATGCCATACTCACACCCGGACGCCATCGATTCGAGCACTGCATTCAATCCACAGGCGTCCGACTCGGATATTCCGCTCACTGGCGAGTTATATCAAAAATGGGACAAGGATGGTCGCGCAGTAGGATTTGCAGGCGATCCCCGGTTACATGCGCCGCAGCCCAAACATCCGTCCCATCTTTCTGCCGGGTATATGCCCACGTATCCTTCCGGTGGGGACTACGGTTCCTCCGTTGAACATTATCCTGCCAACAGGGAAATAGCTAGCGGGTATCACGCTGGTGAGGGCAGCCGGGGGAGATCGCCCGGACGCCAGGATAGCGTTGACTCGATTGGGTGGGATATGCAACGTGACCCGGGATCACAGCCTCTGCATCAGTCGTCGACGGGCCGACCGTTCTCCCCCACACAGGTCCCCGCTACGGCCAACTACACACAAGATCCAGAGGCTACGGGTGATAATTACTATAGTGCTCAGAGTGGGTATTCAAGGATGGCCACCGAAGTCAATCCATCAGCACTTGGTCAGAGGGCTTTCTCTCCACCACCCAGTTATCGGACAGATATCAGATAAGGGTATTCTTTGTGGAGATCTGTCTATATATTATCTCTGTACATGGGCCTCCCAGGTTGTATTTTCATGGACTCGATTTATGCAAGTGGAAAGGGCTTGGAAATCAGGGACTCCGACTTCACTTCTGCCACGTCCGGACGGAGGCGTGTCGAAGGCTCCACTTGAGCGCTCGAGCGCTCGAGCAATTTAAAAGTGTTCTACCTGAGTCTTGAAGCCTCACTTACGCTCCGGTCTGGAATTCCGAGTTTGCCGGTGTCGCGAACTCTACACAACCAGTGGCTCAACTTCGAGAGTGGAATGCCATTGCGACAGATCCTCAGAGGACCACAGTATTTGATACCAGTGAGCTCATCGCCATTCCCCCATGTCATCTTAGACTTAGCTCGTTGTAGATTGAATCCGAATCTTAGCATGCATGGCTGTCTGGTTTGTAGGTACATGTACCTCCGTGGTAGCCTTAAAAAAATTTGTTCCAACGCTTCGATACCTCAGTCGGCACCACGGCCATTCCTTGTTTCAACCACGATTGCACATCTACGACGTTTATGATAATAGCTTGACAGAGATAAGCCAAATTCCCGAGCGAAAGGGCATGGTTTTTAACACGTCCTTCTCAACGCCTACCTCAAATTTCTCCTGCTTTCCCTGGTAACCGAGGATGCCGAGTTCCGTTCTCCAGCGGAACGCTTCGACTCTTGTCTAGAACTGAGACCTTATTGCTGGCACTTACGCCACGCAGAGCCATGTGTCGGCGTAACTTCTGAAAATCAAGAATTTATGCTGACCGACGCCTGCTTTGGGACATTGGGCGCGAAGATCCGTATGTATACACAATCTCTCTATGGAAACGTTTCCGCTGATACGATCGTATTCAGGGAATGTGGTGACCTCTTCTTCCCTATTTCGCCCACAGTAGCCCTATATATCCTCGCCAGAGACCAGTTTGGCACGCGGGACCATAGTCCCGGCGATGTTCAGGCAACAGTATGGATAGACTGCGGCGTTGAGTCGGACGTCCACTTGTGGAACGCCATGTCTTCAGACCTATCCCGTCATTATTATTTTTCATGCCTTCGCTCTGTCGTGCAATCTATATCATCGTACGACGAGTTCCGATGAATCCCCGAACACCGAGATTATAGTCGACTGAAGCAACGCTGTCGTCAGAAATATACAGGACAGCGTCATGAAGACTCTTGTTATCAAAGGTTGTGTCATGCTCACAGACCTGACTGACGAAGTAGTTCTGTTGGAACATCGGCCGTTGCTCATGGGGCCGGCCGAGAGTAAACCAAAGCTGGTAAAGTCGAACATGTTTTTAATCAAATATAATGACCAATGGATTCATTTGTAGGTGGCTCTCAAATTCGTTCTTAGGTCGTGGTCCAAGAAGTTACTGAAGCTCAACTTTTCCTCGCCACCTTATCAAACTACTGTAACAGCGTCTCAAAGATGAAATCCCCGCCTGGCACCGATTGCAACACCGCAACATAGCGCATCTCTATGGGGTGATCCAAACCTCAAGCACGATTGCCATGGTGTCGTCCTGGGGCGAGAATGGCACTATCAGTCATTACCTGAAAGAGATAAACCCGAGCGCGGACAGGCTGAAGCTGGTACTGCTGTAGCCTTTCCGCGTACTTGGCCCGGGGTTCCTTTTGACGTGACAGATTATTGGCTCGTTCAAGTGGCGTCGGGAGTATCATATCTTCACAATTTCAAGCCAGTAATTGTACATGGCGACTTGAAGGGGGTCAGTCCTTTAGGATATACAAGTAGCCTCCCTATTGATTCATTGTGCCAGGGGAACACCTTAGTAGACGACCATGGTCAAAGCATTATCACCGACTTTGGACTTAGCTGGGTGTTGGAAGAAATTTCTGACTCGGTCGACATAGCGACCTCCTTTTTCGCGGGATCCACACGCTGGATGGCCCCAGAGTTAGTCCTTACACTGGTAGAGGATAATGGGCACCCTCCACCGATCACTACCTACAGTGATGTGTACGCTTTTGGGTCGGTCTGTTTGGAGGTGGCCTGCATTTTCCTGGGAAGTGAATTCTGAACGTTCCAAAAGGTCATGACTGGAAGTATCCCATACGCACATCGCACGAACGATCACGCAGTTACTGTAGATATCATGCGCGGAGTCAAGCCATCAAGGGGAGCATTCTGTCACTACCAGGGTAAAAATCAAGAGTCGTTCTGGGCTATGTTGGATCGATGTTGGGACGCCGCCTTCACCCTTCATCCATCCATGTCAAATGTGTTGAATTTGTTGGAAACAATGTTGTAGGCTAATTTAAATCAGTACTAACATTACCATGGGTTCTTTTCCGAAACGTACGAATTAGGCAGGTATCCACGTGATCTCGTACCGTTTCTATTCACCTACTAGTAGTAGTATGCACGCCTGCGTCCTCTCTTACAGTATCTCAACGTACTTGACGAGCCTATTGAGTCGGACCAGTCGAGAAAATGGGACTAACACGTGTCTCACCTATCAAAGTAGGACGTATTTCGACTTGGGCTCAGCGTTTGCGCAAATCCTATGATCATCATGGCGTGATGCATTCAAGTTGAGCACGTCATATACACTTACTTATATAATACAAGCGCATTGCAAAAGTCTCAAATACATACCGTGTACCAATCACCTTTTGAACTTGGACTTGTATTACCATGGCCAACCTATTTCACAAGCATGTACTCACCTCTGATGATTGACACTTGCGAACTCATCGTTTGTGTGATCTAGAATGCCCGAGTTCGACACGCTGCAGCTGCATGCTGGGCAAGAACCAGACCCAACCACTAACGCCCGCGCAGTCCCCATATATGCCTCTACCAGCTTCGTCTTCAATGATTCTGCGGTATGATGTGTCTCACATTTATTCCGTTTGATCTGACATTGATCTTTGATCATATATATAGCATGCCGCAGATCTCTTTGGACTAAAGTAAATGCTTTCCAAGGTCGTATATTGTAATACAACACATTGAACGTGATGCTCTAGAGCATTTGGGAACATCTATTCCCGAATTGGAAACCCTACAGTTGTATGTTCGTTCCATGGTTCTCTTCTTCGCGCTGTTGAGGGTTGTTTGATTGGCATCAGGACGTATTTGAGAAACGGATGGCCGCACTAGAAGGTGGTGTTGCAGCGGTGGCAGCCGCCTCTGGCCAGTCTGCTCAGTTCATGGCCATTTTTGCGCTTGCAAGCGCTGGAGACAATATCGTTTCTACGTGAGTAATCTGTTCCGAAAACTGCGGTGATTCACATTTATGGATACTTAGGTCTTACCTGTACGGCGGAGTCAGTGACCCCAATGAAACCTACTTGATTTATATACTTATTCGATGCTTTCTTTACTATACAGACATTTAATCAATTCAAAGGTAGGATTATTTCATCCTCGTTCAATCCCCATCGTTCTCCTTCACCTCAACGGTGACAAATTCCCTAGTAACATTCAAGAAGTTCGGCATCGGTGTGAAATTTGTCACCTCCGACGATGCTGCGGACTTTGCAGCAGCCATCGATGACAATACAAAAGCGATCTACGTAGAGAGCATCGGAAACCCGAAATATAACGTCAGCGATATCGCTGCACTGGCCAAGGTGCACAGGCTGGGATTATACATTGAAACTGAGGACGATGTTGACGTTTCGTTTTGCATTAGGTCGCGCACGACCGTGGGATTCCTCTGATTGTTGACAATACCTTCGGCATGGGGGGTAGGTTTTATCCCTGAAATCAGTACATCTCCGTAATATGATGAGCTGAGATTCGAAATAGGATATCTCACCAGACCAATTGAGCACGGCGCCGATATTGTTGGTGATTACCACTACCTACCATCATATCATAAATAACGCTGATTGATTATGTGGAATATAGTACATAGCGCAACGAAGTGGATTGGAGGGCATGGGACAACTATCGGTGGTGTTGTCATCGATTCTGGTGCGTTCTTGTCGTTCTTGTGTCACTTCATGCCACATTGTTGTTGCCGCTTAACTCGTATATCGCAGGTAAATTTGACTGGAGAAGGTCCGGTAAATTCCCCGGGTTCACCTCACCATCGGAGGGCTACCACGGCCTTGTTTTCTCCGACACGTTCGGTGCTGTTGCGTTTGCTGTTAAAGTGCGCACAGAAGTGCGTATTTACCACACGATATACTGAAGCAGAAAAAATACTGATGCATTCTTGGACAGATCCTGCGCGACCTAGGTCCTGCCTTAAACCCCTTTGCTGCCTTTTTGTTTTTGCAAGGTCTAGAGACCTTGAGTCTGAGGGGCCAGAGGCACAGTGATAATGCACTTGCGTTAGCCCAGTGCGTATTGTCTTTCTTTCCAACCTGCCCCCCTCCCGGGCCTGTCTATGCATCGTTCATCGTTCATTTACTCAGACATCTAGAACACCATCCAAATATTGCATGGGTGTCTTACCTCGGCCTTGCCTCACACTCCTCCCATCTTCGAGCCCAAAAGTACTTGAGGCCAAACGCATACGGTGGCGTGTTGAGCTTTGGTGTCAAAGGCGATGCGAAGGCCGCTAGTCAGGTTGTGGAAGGGTTGAAGTTGGCTAGCAATTTGGCCAATGTTGGTGAGTGTCGGGGACCGTGATCCGGTGGACGTCCACGATAGATGCATTAATCATTGGGGATTGGAATAGGTGATGCGAAGACATTGGTGATCCACCCTGCGACGACCACCCATGCACAATTGACAGAGGAGGAACAGTTTATTTCTGGTGTTACTCCGGATTTGATTAGGGCGAGTCCATCATTTCTTCATCCAGGTGTCCTGCTGATGCATGGGAATGTGCAGGTGTCCGTAGGGATCGAAGCCATCAGTGATATTATCGCAGACTTTGATGCGGCTTTGAAAACCTTGTCTGAACAGTAATGTGAAGTCATAATGTATATGTACAACCCCGTCAGGCAAGGATGTAAGCTCAGGTCAAATGTCCCTGCATCAAATAATCCCACTTTATGACAATGAACACAAACCTTGTGAAATTTCCTAGAAGTACAGCTATAGTCTTGCTGCCCCTGCATTACTGCCCCCACAACATATACTCCTCACCCTCTCTCACCCTCCCCAAATTCTAGGCCTGCGATCCTACAGACTGCCATCAAGCTTTTTGGGCCCCGCCGACTCCGTTCCCGTAAAATCTGGCAGTCCTGGCACCCTCCGCTCATACATAACTGAGTGATGTTGGGGAGGGTAGCTTCCGACGGGATGGGGTACGTTTTTGCAGCAAAGAACCCGGGAATATCGAAACTGGGGCGCCCACGGGCGATCCACCGAGGTAAGGGAGACCCGGAAGAAAGCGGTGAGAAATATGTATTGGGAGGATGGGGTGAAACCAAAGAGGGAAGGGAGATCGAGGACGTGACGAGGTGCATGCTACCGGTTGGTCAGAACCAAATCGGAGCCTGAGTAAGGGACACCAACGTAAAAATGTCTGCCTTGAAGTCTTTTCCCTCTAACCATCCTCCGACGCCATATATGATTGCGCTCATCCACACCAGCTCCTCGATCTTCGCCTGCGAGTCGTTCGGATCCGAGGTGTTTATTTTCCACTCCTCCCCATATTTCACAAGCGTGTCGCACATTTCGTCTGCATATATACTCACTTTACTGGTTTGCAATTTGAGGTCGAACTTGGATGCGCGGCATGATCGTGAAAGCATGCGCTCCAGGAGAGGGGTCGGTTCTCTTGCGCCCCACGTATCGAACACTGGGACCTACGTTGGGTTTGTTGTTGTCAGGATCATAATCAACGGTGCAAGGATAGGCTGGAGCCGTACCTTGAAGTGGTGACGGGAGTGATATTGATATTATTCAGGACAAGGACATTTGGCGGGCGCGATACAATGTTTTCCAATTTCGTCGCGACATTGGATTTGAAGGGAAAAGGCGGAATGAGGACTGCAGAGCTTACTGAATGCACCATTGCCTGTGCCAGCCCTTTATAACATTCTGAGCTAACCGTTTTCGCCCTTTGATATATCTGAACATTTACCTTACGCGACCATCCCAGGCAAACTCAACACCATACCCTGTGTGAATGAAGGAGTGCACGATCTTGTCCATAAATCTGCTCAGCATTTCATGATGTTGTCCTTCCGGATCGAAGTTGACCTTGGAGAACAGATGTTCTTCCAACGTTGCGGCCGCTCCTTGCTAAGCAAGATGTCGGTGTAAAATCCAAGATACATTATGGAACCTAACAACATGGGCTGATTCAGGTAACCACTGAATCTATAGCATACTTACCTATCGTCTCCAAGGTGTTCATGAAAGTTGAAGATTGTGACAGGTTCAAGCGATTTTAACACAGGAGGCCCGTAGGCACGATGAAGTCTGTAGAGCTTCGATCAAAGGGCCATTGGAGCCAGAGCCCAGATCGCAATGACGTGATGAGCAGTGTGATTGAAAAATGTCAGTATTTCAGGTCGGGTAGTGGTTTACTTGAGGAATCCCTTGTCATTAAAAAAATGTGAAACCTCTCGTGATTGTTCAGCATTCGTCTCAAAGCCGCTGTCGCCTGGGGGCTGATTCTGGGCCAAGTGATAGGACAAAGGGTCGAGGGAGGAGCAGAAGGATCTGGGAAGAGAATGTCATACATGGCGATTGGACGTTGCCAATGACGTCCGTATATGTATATTGTCTCTTTTCTGGTGTGGAGCATGCTAAACAACGTCGTGTGGATTCCAGACCTGGTCTGAGCAGAAGGAAAGATATGTGTAGATTTCATCCCCGAGTTACACTACTTTGCAAGTGCTGGAGTTATTTCATCTCTGTAGTAGTAGAAGTCAATACTGACACTACTGATCCCAATGCAGACAATAAATCACTCACATTATATGAGTCCCTGGTCCCTTGCAGATCCTCTGCTCATAACGACATTCAAAGATTACAACAAAAATTCGTACGCTGCCAGTTGACAATGCACTCACATATCCAATGGCGTCCAATTGCCTTCCTGCTCAAACCAGACGTTCCCCTTCGGCAAGATAATAGTTCGCAGGGTAGGACAAGATCGATGCCAGAGTTGGGCGATATCGCGCTCATCATTGTCGATCCCAACTGGTGTCACGTACGCCATGAAAGTTAGGTATTTCAGAGCTTTAAATGCTGCGAGCATGGGACCTGATAGTCGGAGGCTCTCCTAGGAGACGTAACTATCATGTCAAAAAACCAGCAATGCTGGTGAATCTTATAAACTCACCAAGGTATATAACGACGTCAAAATAAGATGAAACGCTTCTAGCTCAGGGATCCTTTCTGCGACCTCTTGAAACAAGACGCTAGGGTCTGCCGTAATGAACGACATCAGCGTTAACCTCTTGACTGGACACGTCCCAAGGCACAACGCATCCAGAGCGGCTTTCGTATCTATGCGTACTGACATCGAGACGCTCTCGATTGGCCTCCCGCGGATGATCTCTGCGAGAACGGGCGGCGTCACGCCAGGTGCACGGAATCTTGTCAAATTGGGGAGACTAGAACGCGGCAGTATGAAGGGGGGTATGATGAATGAAGGTGGTGTCGGGACCATGCTCCCCCGGAGACATAATTCGGTGATGGTGGGCTGCTGGTCGAGGAAATCTGATATTTTATGGTAAAGAATAGACGTTCCAAAGTACTGGAGGGAGAAAGTACATCCATTGAATATCCAGGCCAGAGACTGGGTGCTGTCTTGAGGTAATTCCAGGGTAAGATATGTAAGCGATGTCAGAAGTCTGAAGGCTCTGTTCAACAGAGTATAGGCGTTGCCCGTCATCGAGCGTGTCAAGACAACATCAAGTTTTCGGACAAGAGAAGCCAGAGAAAGCGTGTCGCTGTTATGGCAGAGGGTGCGAGCGAATTGTATGGTTTGACGTGGGTTGAGATTTGTGACGGAGCGATAGACGATACGAACTGTTATATCATGGAAACGGTGACTGGTTTGTAGTATTTGAGAAAGGTCGTTCTGGTCTAGTTCTCGAAATATATGATCCAGTATCTCAACTGGAACGACGGACAGCGATGGAAAGATCATGATGAGGCGTGACCAAGACTTCGGACTGCTGGATGATGATTTATAAAAATCGACATAAATTATTGTACTTGTCTGTATCCCTTCACTGAACCTTCACCGTCTTCGGCGCACTGCCTTCGGCTTCAGCTTCAGCTCTTAACCCCTCCGCTTCAACTTCATCTATTAGGCGCTGCTCCACCAGGTCCTGCTCACTCTTGCTCGCAGAACTCATCGCAGCCTTCGCAGCTCGCACACGTGCACGGTACTCACGGTACTTGGTATCTGTACCGAAGATACGATCACACCACCGGAAGGACGTCGAATAGTTATTTGTGAAGGCCATGTGGTGGAAATCGTGGTGCTCGGCACCGGACCAGAAAGGTATGATGTGTTGTAGCGACCATGGGAAATCTGCGGCCCAGTTGCTTATAGGGAAACCTAATTGTCATGAGAGGACGCACCATATCCGCTGTGAGCATCAACAGCCTGGAATAACCGCAAGGTGATCCAAACGTAGACGGTGAAAACATGCAAGTCCCCCCTGAAATATCCATACAGCAATGGTCCAATTATTGTTCCTGTCCCCAGGATGAATACCTCGGCAGGGTGTGCATATTCTGCTGCGAGACCAAAAGGCGCCGAGTATTTGTGGTGAATCTTGTGAATGTGCTTATACAAGGGACCGTAGTGAAGCGCTTGATGGGCTAAACGGCGTCAAGGTATTAGCAGCACAAGATCTTAAACCGCACGGTGGACTGACCAAGGTAATGGCAGAGGTCCTCTATTACGAAGAATAGGAAGACCTGGGGTGCCAATTCTCTCCATGTCGGCAAAGGGACCTGCCATGTACTCATGCCAGTCGCCTCAGCCATAGGGTGGAAAAACCATATCTGTAGATTAGATGGGATTTAAGGCATGACCAAAGGTTCCAAGATATACTCAAACACACCACAGGCAACTCCACGGTGAAATGGGAGAACAGAACTTGCTTGGTACATTCCCATTGCTCTTTGGGCGTAGGAATCTTTGTAGGCTGCAACTTCCACTTTTGAAAATATGGTATGGCGTCTATGATAATCCATGGGACACAACGACCAAAGTAAACAATCTACTTACATGGTTAACAATGTGATCGGGATCGCAGAGTAGGTTGTACACACCTCATGAAGCAAGAAGCTCATTAAACCTGTTGCAATAATGGGGTTTGCAAACCAAACGTACCATGCAACCCACAGCTGTTCTAACCAGCCAAGGGAAAGGAGGTCGATATCGGCATAGATCGGTGGGTTTGGTGGAAAGGTATTATTAAAGGACATGATGGTACGAAAGTGGGATATAATATTTCGACCAACCTCCCTTTATATGCCGCGCTGTCTTTTTTTTCTAAATTCTCAAGTGGTCTGATCGTATTACAAGCACGTGACTGCCTATGAAGCTCGTCAGAATCAGCGCGTCTAGCTATATACACACACGCATACACACAATCGGAATAAAAACCTATAAATTTTACCACCGCCGTATATCAGCGTATCAAAGAACAAACAAAAAAAGGCTGTCACATGAACAATATACACAATTTAACCATGTTACTCTATTTCTCACTGTGGTCGGTTTGTTGCGAGTCCTTTCTTGTGATCTGATCAGGGAAAGGGACATCCACCGACCGCGCATGTCGATGTTCTTCCATGGACAGTTCATCAGCTTCAGGAAGAGGTCGACCAAGGAGCTTGCGGCTGAAATTACGCCAATGAGAATACTGGTCCTTTCTAACAGTGGAAAGAGGTGGCTTACATCCAAACAGGGATGACACCCCCAGGTGGAATGATCCACTCCTCCGAGGCTTCATAGTTGGGGGGTAAGATACGGCCGCCAGTGATCTTCTTCAAAACCAAGGGAATCCCGTTGAGGATGACATACGAAAGGATGCCAGTGATAACACCATATGCAATGCTTTGATAGAGATATATTAGCTTGCATCAAAAAGGCAGGAACATAAGGCACGCACTTATATGTGAGTGGTATAATGATGATAGTAAGGAATGCGGGTACAGCATCCCCGATGTAGTCCCAATTTATTTCGCGGACACTAGAACAAGATTATTAAGTCGTAGGAACAAATCATTATCGACAGGAACATCAAAGGGACGGCGGGAATCTCACTTGCGAATCATGAGGCAGCCAACAATTACAAGCGCTCCTCCAGTAGCCCACGAGGGTATACTGGCAAAGATGGGTGCGAAGAAAACGCTGACGAACATGGCCAAGCCAATTGTCATGGCCGTAATTCCTGTCTTGCCACCCTCTGGATGTATTTGTAAGCATCAAATCAACAGAAAAGCGGCATTCAAGACTTACCGCTGATACCGGTAGCGCTCTCAATGAAGGCGGTGACGGGACTTGTGCCCATAAGAGCACCCATGCTGATCGAGAACGCGTCGACGCAATACGCAATGGTGGAATTTTCGAAATCGAGTGTCACAGGGTCACGAAGGCCAGCGAATTTGGCCATAGAATAGAGTGTACTGCGTAAGATTTAGCATTCAAATCAGTGGTCGGCAGCTAGAATCTTACCCAGTGGTGTCTGTGAACAATATCACTGCTTAGGAAGGGACAGACGAGAGAGATGGAAAGGGACGAACCGAGGATATCGACGTAAAGGAATGTGATCAAGGCATACCAGACTTTCCCATTGCTGCAATGATAAATCAGGGAGAATATAGAAATCGTGATGTTGCGACTTACCCATAGTGGTACTACAAGGTAATAAACACATCAATAAGCCGCGACAAAAAGCTCACAACCCGACTTCGATCAGAAAACTCACATCGATAACATTGCCAACTTTACCAAGTGGATGGAACGTTACAACTTTTTTGAAGTAATCAAACAACGCGTCACCCGCGTCGGTGTGTGGAAAGTATGTAACAGATGTAGGACGAGGCCAAGAAATAATCGAAACAAGGAAGATTCCGATAAGGATCGAGCCCTTGATTCGGTACAGCATGAGCAATACGGTGAGAATCCTAAGCAATCATGAATGAAATGAGGATGTGACATCAGGTCCCAAGTATGTGCGTACCCTCCGAGGAAGACTCCCAACCACATGGTGGGGCTTCTGAGAACACCGTGTGCGCAGTACCCTGGCAAGTTTGGCATATAATCTATGGATGATTGATATTGGGATTAGAACGGTTTAGAATGAGTGGTTTAGAATAATGAGGTGATTACCTTCAGGAAGGCAACCCCCGAGGCCAACAAGGTTGACGGTGTCACCACCGATCACGCCGAGACCGTTGGATGCTATGGGAGGTAATATCAGGAAATGAGCCGAAAGTATACGAATGAAAGTCTTACACAATCCGATGAAACTAAGTATTGAGGAATGGCGCGGGTCAGGCCTCAATTGTCCAACATGGATGTAGACTTACGCAATGAACAGACCGATACCGGCCCCGACAGCAAGAACAAGCGATTGCGGCATAATCCGTACAAGCCATTGTCGAAGACCAAGGATTGACAAAAAGAGGAATATCCATCTAAAGGTGATTGTGCGACGTATGAGGGGCACAATGAGAGAACGAAGGGGGAAAAAGGCTCAAATGTATTTGAACGCACCCT
Source organism: Hygrophorus pudorinus (assembly GCA_003314045.1). Lineage (NCBI taxonomy): Eukaryota > Fungi > Basidiomycota > Agaricomycetes > Agaricales > Hygrophoraceae > Hygrophorus > Hygrophorus pudorinus. Next base: position 14,858 of record QLPF01005082.1, on the reverse strand, counting down.
TCCAAAAACACCGCGGCGAGAGCCTCACGATATGTGATTATTCCACTGCCGTGGAACCCGACAACCGAGTATGCGAACTATCGAAATCAGTAGATAATTCAAACGATCAATCACGAAGGCAAGCCGACATACATAGGCATTGAGGCCCAGACCAGGGGCCATGCCCACCGGAAGATTTGCAAGGAGACCCATCAGAAACGACGCGAGGGCAGAGATAGCGGCAGTGCTTGTGATCAGATCTGTCCGGACTTCGGCGACGCAAGCAAGATATGCAGAATCGGTAGCGCAGAAGTCACCAGTTGTGCTAGTGCAGATGCAAGTTCCCCCCGAGTCTGAAATGATCGTTGCATTGACCGAAATCTAAGACGCGTCGGTCGTCAGGCATCTGAAGGTTAAACGAGGTACTTACAATGTATGCCATGGCCGCCTGTAATAACCAAGTGAGCGATACAAAACGATGGGATGGATATGAGGCTTACCCATGTCGTCAATCCTGCCCGAAGTTCGCTCTAAGAGCAAAGTTGGCTCGGTCACAACGATAAAAGTTCTTATACTTACCGTGAATCTCGAATCAACACGCTCACGAGGATGACCGGAGCCTTCTAGTCTGAACCACCGCCCAACGAATGAATCTGCAACCTAATCGGTTATCAGTAATTTACAACAAATGAAGGTGACTGCTGGAAATGTACGTGGGCATTCAGTCGATCAAAAAGACTAAGAGACATTTTTATGGGAAAGAAACCAGGGTATCGAGGAAAGTTGGTGCAACACAACGAACGAAAGGGGAAGGATACAATGATAAGAATGATTCCATGCTATATACTCATTAGCCGCCCAACCCTGCAAACCAGCTTTCTAAAGCAAAACAGGCGAACCGCTTATCGGCGCTCTCACGATTTACGGCACCCTGCATCACCCGCTTCTCCGTCTGTCTGTTCCCATGCACGACTGACTGCACGCCTGCCTCTCTCCGGTCTTTTCTGTCCTCTTGGTATGTCTTTGTAGATGCCGTTACAGGCAGTTTAACCTGGGTTACAGCCGCCGTGGACCACATGATTCGTTGACCAGAAATCTCGGTTCCACAGTTACATCAATCAGATGCCATGATGCAAATCTAAATAAATATTCACGGTTGACGTTGGCTTCAATATTACCCCACCACTGCCAGCTCTCCCCCACAGAAGACACGATCTTCGGGAGATACGCGTAATGTATTCTCACGACGGCTCATATATTATGCTATTACATGGCTCAGGCTCAGTTATACAGTTACCTCGTGCCAAAATTGGTGGCGTACCTGTCCTTACTCGGTCCATGACTTCCACACCTCAGCCTCAAGCTCAGGTCGCAATGCTAGGGGGCTAACTATAGACGGAAAGACAGGCGTGTGATCCGCTATCCAACGACTTTTCTCCAAGGTGCCGTGCATACAAATGCTGAGGCAAGGTCCAACGAGAACTTACTTCATTTATAACATCGTCCGCTCCAGGGCTTGAGGTATTCAAAGAACATTCCAGTGCACACGTGGCATGTAGAGACAACGTTGGCGATTCAAGACTAGGGACCTCCAGAGGTAATCGTCATCCGCTGCTTGCGATGTCAACGAAACTATGTGCATGTACAACATATCGACGTTCACTGCCGCCATGATTCCGGTCAGGCGAACCCTGGCCAGTGACACAATTTATAATTGCTTACGATCAGGGGCACACTGGCCCATGTTGCCTTTTCAACACAGCTGCCAGGCTTGAATGCTGAGTGTCGGATAGCCCGCATAAACATCTACGGTTTGCCCTTGACCCAGTGGACCCAGCGCTGGGATGGTGCACCGCGATGTAGCTCAGCGCATGGTACTATGTAGTGGCCTGAAGTTTGAATTGGCGGGATGACTGTGCGTTGTGGGTTTTATGTTGTGACGATGTATGACAATGTTAACCTGTAAAGAGATTCAGACTATGAGAACTTGATAATATATACAATTTTTACATCGATGGTACGGAGTATCGGGATTGTACACGTAGAGTTTGGCTAACGTAATACACGTGGATCGGGTGGCGTGTGCGGTTATCCTCAGGCTGCTGCTTCCTTACCTCCGACCTTTGCGTTCCTGCATTGTGTACTCGTCGCCATCCAACCAGTAGCTCGTATTCCGTCGCTAGAAGTCTACTTTCTAGCAGAGTTAGACTTTTGCCCACAGGCAAGGTTTTTTGTTCGGAATCGACGGTGAGCCTCTTCCGAAGTTACTTGCCTCGGGGGGGAGATCGATTTACACTTGCTATCACTGCCATAGCTATTGTCTTCCGCTCAAGCGACTTCTGGATTACTAGGATTTTTATCTGATACTAACTTCTGGTGTATGACAGGGTAGGCCTCGCCTCTCAAGTGTCTCAGTCTTCAGTGTTGTGGTTTCGATGTCAACGTTGTTGTCCTCCACGACGATTCTGGTTCTGTGAAAACTTATCATGGACGAATAGGACGCAGCCTCGCAGGTTGCCCTTTAGGTGTGGTCGTTGCGTCCAGAGCAGCGCCCTTCGGTACCTGTAGGCCCACATTCCTCGTTTTTCCTAACTCGAGTCTCACAGCGCGTTGCGACGATTTGTAAAGCACCAGTCAGACTTGATGGACAAACAGGATATGTTATCTAGGTGATTTGCTTTGCATCGCTTATAAAATTTGATATACATAATCTTACCCTTTTTCAGGAGGACGCGGGTTCGATGAAGTGCCTACAGCTCGCATACCGCCGCAATTAGCCACGGATGATGCTGTTCTCTCAAGGCAACAGTCTTCTTCATTGTTCGGCCCCATCAGTTACAGGCCTCGACGCCGGTTTGGATAAATTTGGTTTATCCAACGACCGAACACCTTTTTCGTGATGACGAGTGCCTCCCGCCTCCGTGCCAGTAAGTTCAAAGTTTACGTTTCAGTTGCAGTTGTCATGCTGAAATAAGACTTCAAATTAGAGCAGGTTGTTGTATAGACGTACGTCAGGACTCGTGCCGTCAGGAAACAAGTCGGCCTTTGACGTCAGCTTGTGTTGACAGCATGTTTGAATATACAACTTTGAAATAGATAAAAGTACGTCATTTTTCTTGCACACATGCCACCCTTTCTTTGGACTCATCAAAGAAAAGGTTTACTTGCGTGACTTCAACATGGCCCCGAGTCCTGAATTGCTCAAGTATACCAGTAGTAGTAGCTTAAGTTTCAGCCACTTGAGACGCACCAAACAAGCTCAAAGCTCGGAGAGACCCACCGTATTTGTCACAATCGATATTCTTTTCGGGCCGGCAAGCTTTTCGGCCATTTTTCCGAAGCCTTGACCACCCGCCGCGCAGCGCCGCCGCCGCCCACAGCGACAAACTCAAACATCCCTCGCCTGTCCTACTTTACTCGTCTGCCTCTTCAGCACTCCATGATATGCCCCGAAACCATAATGCGGGCACCTCGACTCTCAGAAATCGCAACCGTGTCACCAACAAAACCCGTCTTAAAATCTTCCATGGTTCGATTGATGACGATTCACTGGTCTTCGAGGAGACGCCCAGACTCGGATTATTTGCGGACGCTCAAGGGGTCGATGCTGAAGATGCCAATGTATGATATTTTTCCTTTCCTCACACCTCCTGTGGCCCTGTTGGAGATTCTGACGTGGCACGTTGTGATTGGCTCGTGGTCGTGGGAACTCAATCCGCGGATTGCTGACAAAGACATTTTCCATTTAATAGGAACATCATTTACAGGCGGTCCTGTTGGCTGCATCACAGCGCAACCAGACCAGCTCAGTTCGGTCGACGAGAGGCACAGCGGAGAAGTCGAATGCGGATACCGCCGCTGCATTTATTCCTGTACCGGATTCCACCGGTGTGGTCGAGAATTATGACGAGCTCTATCCACTTCGAAAATGGACAGATCCAGCAACGTATATCCGGTCATCTGAAACGGTTGAGGAGTGTTGCACTACTGCGCTCGCCAGCAATTTTACGTACTTCATGGACGAACGGGATCAGGAATGGCTGGAAAAGAACAACGAAGAAGCCCGTGGTGAGGGTACCAGTGCGCAGGGTGCCGTCTCTTCCGCAGGGACCACCACGCGTTCTGGTTCTATCTCTCGCAGCGCAAAAGCCAAAGGCAAGGAGCCGGATGTCATCAAACCGATTGCAATGTCTGAAGACGAGTTCGAACTGGTGATGGGCTTGTTTGAGAAAGTGACGCACGAAAAGACAGAGTATTTGCACCACGTTGGTTGCCTACTGTCTCGTAGTTTGTTTTGTTGCTGACGGGTAAGCTCAGAGTCTCGACACTGGCATGGCGTTCCCGGCGTTCTCAGAATACCAGGATACCTTCTCGTTGCCACTGGCGCCTGCAATTTTCGCCGCATTCGCTGTTCCGACAGGGATCCCTTCACCAGTCCATATAGTTCGCATAGCCCGAGTTGTCTATCCATACTGGAAAGAACGACGTATCGAGAGGGGTGGTCACAGGATCATCCCTACTTTGAATGTAAGCACAACTCCCATCATATTAAGATCAACGAACTGATCGTTGTAAAGGGCGATGAAACCGATACCTTGAACGAGTCGTACATATGCTTCAGGCGGCGTGAAGTGAAAGCTGTTCGCAAAACTCGTGCATCCCAAATCACGTTTTCCGACAAACTCGTTCGGCTTCAGAACGAGCTTTCCCTTTCCTTGGAGCTCGCTAAATCTGTGCTGACGCGGGAGACTCTGAAAAAAGAAACCGCCCAGCATTCGCAGAATGTATGGGAGAAGCGACTAGGGCTCGTCGGATTAAAAAGGAAATTCCCCGCCTTAGGGGACAAAGCCGACGACGAACTACTGCATGACAAGGAGCGAATAGTTAATAAGAGGCCGAAGACAGAAACTTCGTATGTGCCACGCTCTTACTAGGTGCCTTGCTTGCTAATCTCTGGTATTAGTCGGCTACCGGGACTCAAGTTTCGCACACGTGACGAACTGGGATCACCTTCGGAGATGTCGATGAGACCAAAGGAACGAACGGCGATGATACAGAGCCAGATTGAGCGGGAGGTACTTCGGCAGAAAGACAGAGATCGAAACTGGGAGGATCAAGTTGATGTATGTCTTGCGTTTGCTCTTTTTTTCTCGTGCCACTTAATGTTTTACGACTTCAGACCTTGTACCAGCCACTTCCCACTGCATATTCTTCACGGCTATTCAAATACATACCCCTTCCCGGAGCCCCGCCTTGGCCCTCTTCATCCTCCACGGACACAGATGAGGAACGATCTCCTCCTCTACGCAGCGTTCGTTTACGTTGTGGCCGTGGAGGCCGCCTTATGATAGATCGCCGCCATGCGAGGCCCCGTTTGCTCTCAACACGCACCGACCCTTTTCGTGAGCCATGGTCGCCAGGCCGTAAATCTGCCCTCCCTGAACACGAGGAAGATGAATACCAGTGGCGGCTGTTACAGCGATGGAAATATGACGCCGATGACACCCCGGCCATTGGGCCGGACGGATCTGACGAACAGGATCGGGCATTGATCGACGATTACGAGCCCAGGTAAGATTCACGACCATATTTTTGCGACACAGGAATACAAACGCGAAATATACAGATTCTTGCGACATACAATGACACTTCTTCAGGACCAGGATCAGGTCAGCTTGATGACTGACCCTTCCATCGTCCTGGTATCTCCGGATGGACGTCAGCAAACCGTCGTACCGTTCAAGTTGGGTCAGCAACCGATCATTCGGCGTGAACCTCAGGGCATATCCCGTACATATCTCCCTGGAGGTCAACCTCCCCAGTCAGGACCGCAAACAACCATCCCCACGTCCGCGCCTCTTGCTACGAACGGCATGCCCATCTCTGTGCCAACCCAAATGAAGAAGATGCAGCCACCTGTTGGACTGCCGCGTGTCTCATCTAACGGCGGCATGCGCCCACCTGGTCTTCCAGTCGTCGCAAGCATTCCGACAAACGGCTCGGTACCGCATTCATCTCCTCCTCACAACAATGTACAGCTGAATGGTGTCAACGGCGTCAACCGCAATGGGAATTCCGTCGCCCAGGTTCCAGCTACCACTGAGTTCCCTTTGAATCCGATACCAAACGGCACGCTCCCACCTCAATTAGACAGTGCTCCCGTGCCGAACGATAATAATTCGGTTTCGCCCGTGCGACCCAAATCCCAGGATCAGCACCGTGTTGTTTCTGTGCCCAACGGGTACCATCTTCCCGCTGTGAACGGATATACAGCGTTGGCCAACGGGTCGTTCCTTCACCATCCCAACGCTTCGCTAAGCAGCCAACAAGTGCAAACTCTCAAATCCACCTTTAGTCCGGACGTGAATGTCATGCAGACCAACGCCGCACGCCAGTATCCACCAGTGTCATTTATGGGGCACGTCGCCGCCAATGGTACTAATTTTAATTTGTCGTTAGGGGGTGGGAATCCAAAGCTACCAGTGGCGCGACAGATGCAGTGGGGGTCACCGCAGCGACCAATGGCGAATAATGGGACAGACCCGTCTGGAATCCCCCCCAACATGTCGTCCAGTCCAGGTGCACAGGGTCCTCCTATCCGCACGCCGTCTTCCAACGGCTCACGGAATGGCATACGAGGAGGCGTTCAGTCTGGTGGTCATGTAGTAGGACAAGGGCATTCGATATCTCCGCATCTCCAGCATAGCCCCTCTCCTTTGCCGCCATCTCTTTCGCAAGCACAAGCCCAACCGTCGCCTCCACGCCTACCCCAGACGCCGACGATGGCAATGGTGTCCCCACCCATGCAACACCAACAGCCTGTAGGTAGTTCCCAGAGCGGATATTAGTGATGTTTCGAGAACCATTTACCCAGTTTTTTTTTGGAACCTTTGTTTTTTTCTATCCCCCCTCAATCTGTTCTTGTCTATTATGTCGTGTGTTTTCAGAGCTATTGTATTCTAGCTGTTTCTGAAGAAACCACATGATTGTTTTCGTTTCAACTAACTCCGTCGAGACACCAGACTCTCACTGGCAGTGACAGTCAATACACCGAAAAGTAAACCGTCAAGCTCGGCAAGGAACGCGGCAAAGCGCCAGGACGGCCGGGGAGAGGTTCTGCACAGCGACATGTCAGAAACCACAATGAACACGTCAATAGATAGGCCAAGGAACCGATTGTCAACCTTGGGCACGTCGAACTTGAGTGATTATCAAACATAGATGACCGTCCAGTCTGGTCGTATCTTGGACGGTCCGGTATTACAATTTACTGAGGTTACAGTCTGTACCTGTTGAAGAAAAAATTATCAGCACTAGTGGGCCGGCAATGACGCTGATGCAAGTGATAACAACTTGGAAAGACAATGGCTGAAAACAGCTTATCAGGGTCAACCTCGAGGAACTGTTCAAGTTAGATGATATATTCACCAACCACAGAATGTGAAACCAATACATGTGTTGGGCGATGCGAGACAGCGGCAAGCTGAGGATCAATTATGTAATTAGGCCCAGCGGCGAGAGTCGCTGTCAACATGTCAAGCACTGGCAAAACGCCGTCAATGCTGCCCTGGCCCTGCCTCCTTTATAACCAGGTAAATCTGTATGATATGTTAGCTTTCGTGAATCCCCCTCACTGGCAGGCTCATCACGATGCGTTTATCTTACTTTTTAGTCGTCCCTGTCATTTCCATCTTTTTGTCTGGCGTCACTGCTCTTACCGATCTCAAAAGTCGTGCTTTGCTCGACGTTTGCGCTGACGTTGATGCTGACCTCAAGATCGCCAATTTGCTCGGCATTCCTATCGTAGTGGGTCTAATCAGTAAGTCAGACTGCGCGGAGTTTTCAACCTGGACTTACAATCGTGTTTTCCAGACGCTTGCATATGTGTATCGGCTCTGCCTTTATTCATCGAGGCAAATGTAGTGGCAGAAGCTGCAGTTTTGTTATTTGGTCAGACAAAAGTTATTGCGGCTCTTACCGCTTTGGTACGAGTCATTTCCGGCCTCAGCGCTTGTGGCCGCTGATCGATATTGCAACAGATCGATGCGGCTCCTGGCAGCCAACATTGCAGCTTTCCTGATTATGCGACGCCAGTATGCCAAGCTGGGAACCCTTGCTTCTTCACCTGCGCTGATGGCTTTACGGCATTCCCGTCTGGCGATTACCCAACCGAATGTATTTGCGAGAGCCCCAACACAGTGTGTAATGGACAGTGCGGCTACTTCCCCTCGTGCGCCAGTGCCCACGCGAGGCGCGCTGTGAGTTACTGGGCGAAGGACAACAACTGTCTGGCAGGAACGACTGCTTGTCCAGTTCCCGGTCGCGGAAGGACCGCTTGGGAGTGCGTTGATACCATGTCGGATCTCGAGAGTTGTAAGTTTTGATTATCAGACACAATCACAACACCTTCTGACATGTCTCGCGTCTTAGGTGGCGGTTGTATCTACCCCGGTATGAGTGGCCCAATTGGTCTCGACTGCACGGCCATCGAGGGCGTCTCAGATGTGGCTTGCCGCCGCGGTCGATGCATTGTGAAACGATGCATGCCTGGATACCAGATGGACAGTTATAGTTCGCTCTGTCTTGGTAAGGAGTCTAGTGCAGTAGATGCTTCCGATATTCTTGCGGTTGAGTTTGGCTTCGAGCATGTACTTGGTTGAAGTTGAGGCTCTTGAGTGCGATTGACGATTTTTTTTGTGTTAGTTGAATGTTGTATGTGATACGTGTTCTGTAGTTTACTGTGAAATGGCGAGGCTGTTCGGTACTAGTGGGTGAGACTCAATATGGGCATGGATGATCGATGATCCCGGTGCGGTCCCGAACGACCAGTGCGTCCGAGGTAGGGCCGCATACATCCGAGTCCGCCGATCATCGTCTTGACCTCCGAGTCCGGGTCCGAGTCCATGAGAAACTCAACAGAAAATGTCCACTCATGGTACCAACATTGAACACATATACAGCGGCATGTTCCTATGCTCCTTCGTCTCCACCGCGTTATGGGGCATCTTCTCTATGCAATGGTGACCACTTCCCCTTCACGCCAGTATTTAAGCTGATCGCAGCATCCAGTTTCGTCTACTTTGTCCAGTGCGTTCCCTATATCATTTCCTATCCAAATGTCCTAATAGTCTATACCTAGGTATCCGAAGGACAGGTTGTGGTTGAAACTTATGGTATGTCATTTACTAGCTTTACTCAGTCGAGTCTCGACCTTTGAATCACAGGTGGCCTTTCTGTGGTAAAGCACTATGATATCGTCATCCACAGGTATTTTGAAGCTGTCATTTAGGGTAGCAGGCACAATCAATCAAGCCTTAATCATCAACGGAGGTAAATCCTATTTTCCTTCATCTCAGTGCTGGTTATTAACAGACCTGCAGTGTATTCCATGTTACTCCCACATTTCGGGAGTGTCGCGAACCTAGCTGTTGCTCCACCGTTCGTCTAATTCTCTTATATCAGACCAGCCTGATTGATATCTTAACAGATCACTTAATGTATGCTCTTTATATGATCGATTCATAGCCAGAAGCTGATAGGGATAACACAGTGGATAATTCTACCCTCAGTAAGCGTCACTTTAACTCATGTTATGCAGTCGTGTTGACATTTTCCAAGTCCTTAACACTAGCCACATCACAGTTATTTTTTATGCAGCGGCTATGGAAATGTGCGTTCTTTCTCACTTCGAAGCCCCATGTATTCTCAGTTATGAACAGTCAGCGGCAAAAACCCAGCATACCTTCTACTAGTAGTCAGTCCCATTATCATGCGCGTCGATTGGTTTAATTTAGTTCTTCTGAGACACCAGCAGTGGTTGGAGAACTTGGTAAGTCTTGAATGTTCCTAGTGTCGAGTCTACCGGTGCGAATGATATTCATTCGACAGTGACATTTTTTGGTTTGCCTATCCCATTTTATTACCTCTTATTAGCCGGCTAAGAATTAGCCTCTCAGTTTATCTGGGAGAAGCGTCAGTCTGCAATGGCTATAGTTACTTCCTTGTCATGATCTTGCCAATTATATAGCCTGAAAGACCCCGCGGCATCACCGCGACATCAGTATCGGGCAAGTGACACCATGACACAATCCCCTACTACATGTTCTAATCACCTTTATTCTCCAGCGGCTTGTCTTGGCAACAAACGTGCTCACAGCGGTGACGGACATATGTCTTACCGCCTGCATGGTCTATCACCTGCTCAAGGAGCGCACAATGTCACGACAGTAATGCCACATTCTTATCGAGGAGGCCAATTACTCATTGATGCTCTCTAGCGTACATCGAATGATCTTCTGGCTAGTCGTATTTTCCGTCAACAGCGGCATATGGACTGCATCTGTAGCTGTGGCAGTGACAATCACTGTCGGTGTACGTCCTCACCATTCTATGGCCCCCCTAGTAACGCTGTCATTCCCAGGTCACCATTTCGCCAGCGACCAATTTGACTTTTGCCGCAGTCTACTTCCTTCTGACACCCCTATATGGCAATGCTTGCCTCGGCAATTTGATTGGCCGAGAATTCCTTCGCGATCGTGGAAGACCACGCACGCTGCGACCCAACCTTCCCCTCGGCCTCAACTTCATCTCTGATGACAACTCAACGCCCCAACATTCAGTGGTAATGCTTCCTCCCCTTGCCCACACCCGCCGCCGCTTAACTTTCTCCAGAACACGCCAAGTCTTCTAGTTCGGACGCAGCCGTTCACAAATGGATATGAAACGGCAGAGCAGGTGGGTGCGATACCCATCCGCGTCCATGGATGCGGTCAGATGCTAACTTGAACTTAGGGTGGTATTCAGAAAGAGATCTCTCTTCCACAGGTTCAAGTTGTTTGAAGGGATATGTATACCGGTATGGGAAGATGGTGCTGTAAAACGATCAGGCTTTCTTGATGTTACAAGGACTTTATAGAAGTATTTATTATTGGATGTACAAAATTCACGGCGGCCAGCATCGTGTATCAGTCCATAGCTTCGGGCACGGAAAATAAATTGAAGTGACATGCGACATATCGTGCACGCGTGAACCAATCACATGCGACTACCGGCGGCAAATGCTGTTTCCTGCCGGCTGCTGCCTGCAAACGACAACTACATACTGTTTCAGGGTTCACTGCTCGTCAGATCTCGCGTCACAAGCCAAGTCTACATGTCTTGATGTACATATGTGATTGGTCGCCCCACATTATGGATGCTACTACTACATGTGGAACCATAGGGCCATTCCTCGACTCGTCATCATGATTGTAGTCGAATCTCTTGTCCTTCTAAATCCCAGACGGCCCCCCTTTCTCACATGAATAGCGGCTTCCCGCGTTTTTGCCATCACCGTGAATGGTATGTTAAAGGGCGATTCCTTCGTTCCAAAATTTTCACTTTCATTTTGGTGCTGGCCATCAAGCTTTCTCATTCCACCAACTTTCAATTATTATTTCTTGACGATAATGATTCAGATTTTCTTTCTAGTCGGCGTAGCTCTCGCAGCTACCCAAGGTGTGCTGGCCGCACCTGTCCCCCGGGATTCGGGAGTCCATTGCAATAAACTAAAGTAGGTGTAATCAACGGTCGAGCGTTTTAGCTATCCTTATCCGATCCCAGTGACTATGCTCTGGTTAGGCGAGCAGAGCATGGCGAGGGGAGTAAGGGGATGGCGCAGGGTTTGGGGAGCTATAAGCCTAAATTGGAGGAGAGTGGAGTGTATCCGGAAGGTGAAACAATTTCTTCATTTCCCAGAAACAGTATCTGATGCCCATTCTTCCGTTCTTTTTCAGCTGTGGCTTGCCCCTGGCGCTCGATGGGCCTTTGTCGTAAAAAACAAAAACGAAAGGAATGGGTATTGGCTTTCTACCTCAAGGAGCATATGGATAAACTGCACAATGGTCACGCACCAGATGGTTGGCATCCGGGGCCGACGCGTGATCCCATCAAGGAGCCAAACCCAAAGAAGTACAAAGTGGGCGGTGGCTCGGATCGCAAGGGGGATGGGCAGTGTGTTCTCCATAAGCCTGTGATGCAGGAGAAGATGGGGATTTATGATCCTCGTGAGTGATTTCTTGCATATTGGGGGTAGTCTATGGTGAACCCCTTTCTTTCAGCTCTGGCCTGTCCTTGGGGGTGTTGTGGCAAAGTATCTAAAAAACCGCTCACATGGCTAAGACCCTGTGAAGTGAAATATCACATTGATGCACATCATTCGGGTCAAACAAAAGTGGACTGGAACTACCCAGAACGCAAGTTGTTCCTTTTTCGTGAAAGTAATAGCTGCCAAACCTCTGTTCTTGTAGCTATACTAACTCAAATTCAGAGTATGTAATTTATTTCTGACAATTCTTCTGCTCCTTGTTGACCTGCTCTCTGCAAACCAACTCTGACCACATTTTCTATTTTCCTTAGCCAAGGAGCTTGCGAAATTAGCGCGACATACAGGAACATGTATGTAGCTTGTCAATCTTGGAAATGAATATCTAAAGAACTCCTTGTAGCCACAGGTGCTTCCTCTTCACAAGCACCACAACCATGTAAATAACCTTTTGTTTCTGGAAAGTCAATCTTGGAAATGAATAGCTAAAGAGCCCCTTGTAGCCACAGGTGGTTCCTCTTCACAAGCACCACAACAATCAGGCCTGTGTATGTGCACTGTCATTCCTGGAAAGTCATGACTGAAAAATAGTTCTTTGTTTTCTTGTACTAGCTAACTGTCAGGAAGGAAATACATGTAGGTCACTTCTTGTTCATGTATGTAATATCTAGACATTTTCTGTAGTGGCTAGGAAAGGAAAAGGCCAGAAAGGAAAAGCAGGTAAGCAGTTTCTCATTTGTGTGGTCAAATACATGTCAAATATTTTCCTATTCTTGTAGTTGCATCACAACACCCTCAACAAGCTCCCAAACAACCTTGTAAATAACTTTTTGTCTGTGGAAAGTAATATCTGACAAATCTTTTGTTGTGCTTGTAGCTCCAAACCCCCTCCCCCTCCAACAATCTCCCAAACTTCTAGGCCTTGACCTTAATCTCAGTAAATGACTTTATACCTGTGGAAAGTAATTTCTGACAAATAGTTCACTGTTCTTGCAGCCCCGGACCAGCAGCATTAAACCAGTGTATGGCTTTATGTACTTGTGGGTGTGAAAAGTCTGGGAACATGAGCATGCCTTGTCTTGTTATCTACCTTCTACTATGTCATCTGTTAATGAATAAAAGTCAATGTTTTTGGGTGCTGTATATCTCTATAAGGGCATAATGTAATGGCATATTCTAAATGGCTTTGGGTAGATATACATCATTGCTTTCTGCCAAACAAAAAATTACATAAATCGGACCACTACATCTTGAGTTATTGGCTCAACTACAAGTCAGCTTTTTAGATGTCGGACTTTTGTAAGGAATCTATGATTCCTTGTTACTTTCATTAAATTTCCTTATCCTTTTATTTAATATTTTATTATCATTATTTACCGCGGACACGTGTGCCACAATGTACACACGTACAAACAACTGTATAGTATGCCGTCCGCGTCGCACGATAACTATATACTTAACTACTACAACCCTCATAAACAGCACATACATACATTACCCAAATATATTGATTTGGATCTGTGAATAGTGCACAGTGAGTACATAGTCTTTAACTATCTCATTTCCACTTGTACTAGGGCTTTAACTAGCCCTACACAAGTTTATACTTTTTTTCACAGCCAAACAACCCTTAAAACGGTTCTGAATTGACTGTAATAACCATAAGCCTTTAACGAGGTTAGATACATTGGTTATACTACATAGTCATAAGCCGCTCGCGGTTAGATACCTTGACTATAAAAAAGTCCTATTAGGCACCCTAAAGGGCCTCATTGAACAGACATGAAAAAGCCTGAACGGCTTGAGTATAGCTCTCGCCGTACACTATGAAATCAAATGTTAGTTCATATCAGCACGCAATCGCAATCGCAACACATGTTGTAGTAATATGATTCAGAACGCACACAATCTAGTGCATTCATAGACGAATCCTGTCGATAAGTGAATTCGACAACCCGGATGTCCATCCGGTCCCATAGATCATCCAAACAGGGAAGTCCATCCCAATTATGGGATGTAATCTGCCCCGTTACCGAACGTACCCCCCTCCAGCGAGACTCCGCTTATAAAGCCTCACAAGTCTCGGAATCAGCTCACAGGGCTAACAGCCCTATTACCCACAGTGATGCGGCAGAATATGATGATGTCAGTAATGACTATCCTACAAACCACTGGGAATCCCCAGTGGATAGACGAATGCCGGCTCCCCGGTCACGAAACTCGGAGAACGCGAGAGCGCCCCCTATGCCATTGGCATATAGCTCGCCCACGCGTAGAAAAACACCTTCAATAGGTGGTGGATCAGCAACCAGCATGGTTGTCAATCAGACTGAAGGTCAAATAGACCTGAAAGACATTCCGGTTAAAACCCGAACGAGTATACGGCTCGACCGTCTAGAATTGAGAGTCCACACAAACATGGAACAGCGCCGAGCTGCAAGAAAGAAAGAAAAATCCACGCTACAAGTGTGTCTAAACAAGCTAGAAGCTATAGATGACCGTATGGAGGCTCATTACAACAGTTATCTGACTGAGATACATTAGATAAGATCTGATCATAATGATGAATATGCCTTGAAAGGGCATTGGAATGCCAGCTGACAACCAGCATCACCAGCTAAACCAGCTGTAACCACTGTAGTGCCAGTTGATACATACATAAGCCCGCTCACTTAGTGTTGCTGCGGCCGCGGCTGCAGGCCAGCTGCCAGCCGCGGGCCGGGCCGATTTCCAGCCAGCCGGTCACCAGCTCGGCTAAGGCTGCGGACCGGCTCGCGGCTATGGCTGTCAAAAATCC
>QLPF01005078.1:0-10820 GCA_003314045.1 Hygrophorus pudorinus | reverse complement strand
GTAGTGGACTTGGAGGTGGGTCCGCGTTGGCGTTGTTGTGAGGTAGTGGAGGTGGGCATTGTCTTCAGTATTGTTGAAGTAGTGCTGGTGCTGGCTTATCCAGCACCATCTAAAATATAACCATTAGCATATATTACTGTAGTTTTATTGACTTACTTTATCCTCAACACTGTGCAACAGCATCGAGTTTGAATTGTTGTGTTGCTGGCATTGTTGGTCTTTGTTTGGCCGACAACAAAAAAGTTATGAAAATTCGAAAAACCTTTCATTAAGGATCAAATAAAATATGGACATATACAGAAGATACTACGCTACAATACCCGCACCAATACCCGCATACCCGGGCCACGGGTGCGGGTTGGGTATGGGTCTGAAAATTGTGACCTGTACCTGTACCTGCTGTGACCTGTACCTGTACCTGCTGTGACCCATACCTGTACCTGCTGTGACCCGTACCCGTACCTGCTGTGACCCGTACCCGTACCCACTGTGACCCGTACCCGTACCCACTGTGACCCGTACCCGTACCCACTGTGACCCGTACCTGTGATCCACGCGGGTTTCAAAACCTGTGCCGATCACTAATGTTGAGACATGCGGAACTTGATGGCCAGGTGCGGCTGATTGAAGAGACTGCAAAAGTGGACAGGCACATAGCGAAAGTCTTGGACGATTTGAGGCACATGGGAAATAATCCAGCTAATACAGGGTTTGAATGAAATGTATCATATGTATCCAATATATTTACAAGTATACACGTTTACAAGTTTACAAGAGTAAGATTTTGGCAGCCTGAAGGTCGGCTTCAGCCCCAGGATCTTCAACAGCATGTGGGAAGAATATGTCACAGCACCAAAAGGAGACAACATACACATGGCTGTCTATCCCTCACCTTCATCCTACATCCATCAAGATGCACTTCAAATCTGGTATCAAATCCTCAGTGCCCACCACACAACATGATGCAAGACGCCATTTGGATGTCATTGCTACCAGAATCAGCACAGCACTGTGATCATTACAAGAGGCAGGGTCTGTGGACCATCAGAAATGGGAGCTGGGGTTAGCGACAGAAGTGGTGTGTATTTCAAAACAGAGGGAAACACTGGCTAAGGGGATGATTAGATGGAAGCCAAGATGCTCGGCGGGATGTGCTGACTGAAATCGTTGGAACTGGGGTCACCACCGGCCATCATCGGTGCAGTATACAGGATACTGGGAACACCTGGAATGTGGAAGAAGCTGTCATCATTGTCGCTTCACAGTGAGGGCCAGACAGAGGTGGAAGGAACTCAGATTGAGGGGAGGCATTGGTGGGAAAGTGGCGGGGAGATTGCAAAAACACCCTACTCAGTGATGGCTGCATCCTTCTTGGCGTCGGTCAAAGGGGTAACTTGTGATTACATTTTCAAGTGACATTAACTGACTGTATTTACAGACAGCAAACACATTGGGAGATGTTCTCCACCTGGTTCGGTGATGCTCCCCTCGACAAAGAAGCTGAACCGACTCTGGCCGACGAAAATGAACTTGTGACCAAAGATTTCATCTTGGAGTTGAAGGAGCTGAGAGAGACATTGGAGGAGGTAGTGGTTAAAGGGCAGAAAGAGGTTGATGAAAAGAGCCACAGAGTGCTAAGCTATGGCTACTGAGCCCAATTAGTAGAGGAAATTCGGGTGAGGAATGGTTAGGAGCCAGGTTGTATTACAAGTAATCAATGGTTTGTAAGAATTTAAAGATCAGCTTCTGCATATCAATCTACATCAGCTTATGCCTCATTGAAATTCATTAATTAAAATGCGAAGATGGTGTCTCTATGCAGCCTCGGTATATCCATTGGTCTCGGTATATCTATCGGCCTTGGGATATCAATTACTCTCGGTATATCCATCGGCCTTGGGATATCAATTGCTCTTGGTATATCCATCGGCCTTGGGATATCAATTGCTCTTGGTATATCCATTGGTGTCCGGTTATCACTCAGTCTCGGTATATCCATCGGTGTTGGGATATCCATCAGTCTCCATATAGGCTTCCAACCATAAATTAAGCATATCAAATATAGTGTGCACACCTGCTTCCATGGTCATAACATTCTCCAACCGATGGCCATCAGCACCATTAAGCTCATCAATAACAAGGGTGTCACCCATACAACATAAGACTGTCCATGCAGATGCGGCATATTCATGCTACGTCGCCGACAGAGTAACGGTAAATGACCTGATATGTGTGGAGTAGCCATAGACAACTCACCTTTGGGCTGTACACTTTATCTCCAGAGATATCTTGACTTGTGGATGGGGAAAGAATATGAGTGCAGTTAGTTGCGTGGATAACAGGATCGGTGGTTGATGTTGCAAGATGGGGGTACGCTAAAGCTGATGCAAGATCAATAGCTCCTGTGATTACACAGCGAAAGCCATCATGTACAAGAGCCTAATAGTTCTGGTATTCACATGAAAACGAAGCATGAAAAACTGGACTGACTGCATTCTTGGCATCTGTGTAGTCCTTGGGAGGTTCTACCAGCAAGTACTTTAACGTTTCCTGCATGTTATCAAATGATGGTCTAGAAACATGACCAGAGGGCACAGGTGTGCAGCCTTTGCTTTGCCTAACTGTCCAATCAATCAGATGAGGTTAAATAGATTCTCTGAGTTGCTCACAAACACAGAGGAAGTGGTTTACATAAAACTGGGCTAGCTTGTGGAGTTTCTCATTGTCATTATTACAGGAATTGATCTTGTTTGTAACGTCTCCACGACCGGTAACAGTGGGTGTATGAAGGATCAAGTAACCCAAGAGCCTTGCACATACTAATGTCGGAGGACCCAACCAATTGAGTAGCGGAAAACTAGCCTCTAGCCTTAGGCAGGTCATGTAAGCTTGATAGGCTGGCATTCCAGCAGGAAAGGAGTTGTTGGGAAGAGGTTGCAGCATATTGGGCACTTGATGGAAAACAATTTACCTATAGCACTAGTATGAGTAGTACTACTTAGTGGCGGCGAATCTAGTATGGCAATGTGTGACACAGTCAAATTGGAGTGACTCAGGCTAGTACTAGTTTTTTTTAAAAGATTTTAGTATCAAGACAGCGGTATGTATTTAAAAATCCTGCTCAGGCCATACATATCATCCATAGCAAATAAGCCATCTCCACTGGAGTCCGATGTAGCATCATCGTAAAAGTCATCATGTCTATCATATGATACGCATCACCCATGTCCATCGCCATATAGTGAATCTTCTCTGTAACTGTCATCTGCAACGCCTTGGCCATCATGATCCACAAATCTGGCAACTGAGTGATGCAAAGCCCGACTTGTTAGTCAACTGAGCTTTACATACCTTCTCAGTGAGATGTGAAGGAAAGATACATATATCTTTTTGCATTTTTTATCTATTTACCATAGTTGTTACGTGCACATTTTGCAACTACATATCAATATGCAGCATTTAGATTTGGCCCAGATGTTTCCGCAGCTCAAATTTTTCTTCACTTCAAATATCTAATCCAAGGTCTCTCCAAATTTTGTACTGAGAAATAATAAAAATACACTACAATTTGGCAGGAAAAGACTACTACATCACAAAGAAGTGTCCTAGAGAAGGGCAGGGAGGCACTGCACAACAATATCACTAATGGGACTGCTTAAACCAGACCTCCTAACGTTTATGCCTTTTGACAGCACCAGACAATTAAATTTCTGCATCAAAATGCAAATATTCAGATTAGTATCAGAAGAAGGATGTGTTTCAATTTATGACCTACGGTTGGAAGTCGACACAGCTCGCTTTTGACCACGCTGTATAACCTGGAGAGGCGGCTCTTCGTCGCTGGACGGTTCGGATCCCAAACCATCCTCATCGTCCGCCAACAGCCTCCAATTGCCAAAATTGAACACTTTCGTCTCATCTTCATCCTCTAGTCATTGCCGAATACAAAATGACAGACCGCTCCAATGCAGGGACCCCTCTTGGTTGTCAAGAAGGCACTTGAGGGTGCTGCTGAGGTCCAGGTGGATGTCGACAATGAGCTCCTCGATGAGTCGTTGAAACCTCTGCGGTAGGGTTCCCAAAGTTCAGTTTGGTCTGGTTTTGGCCTTTTTTTTGAAAACCCAAACCAAACTTTGGAGTTTGGTTCAGCCAAAGTTCAAACCAAATGTTGGAGTTTGGCTCCAAAGCAGTTCAGTTCGGGTTGCAAACCTGAACTCTTACCTTATATGGTAATTGGTTTGGTTCCCAAGGGGTTTCTGGCTAAACCAAACTCAGAGTTCAGTTTGAGTTTGCCAAAATCCCAAACCAAACCCAAACTTCAGAGTTTGGTTTGGGTTTGAACTGAGTTTCAATAGTTTCAAACTGAACTTTGGGAACACTACTCTGCGGGGAAAACCCGTCTACTCTAGGTGCGTTGATCGCCCTGTGCTTGTAGAGAACCAACGCTGCAGTGAATTCACACAAAGAGCGTTTGAAGCCTGCAGATGGTGATATGACCTTCCCAGACCAGACCAGTGTATACTCTGTCAAGAACCACTTTTGAAACGAGTGGTAGTTGAACCGCAAGATGCGATGTTCCTTGGCATCTTGCTTGGAGAGTCTTCTGAGGTGAAATCGCCTGTCAAGCAGTTCACTGAACTCGAGGAGGTTGCCAAGGGCGACAACGTCCAAAAGACCCTCCTCCATGGTGACATACGGAACATGATGGAGATTGCCTCAGGTACAAAAGAGCATATGAATAAGAACTGTTCAAGGAACATCTACACTCACCTGTAGATCCATTGAACATGTAAGAATGTTGCCACATGTAGAACATCCTATGCGGTATCGTTCTTGTCTCGTCATGGGAGTCGTTGGTGACAACATGGCTCATCATGAAGGTGTGAACAACACCGAAGATCGACCTCTGGATGGTGGAGGAGGCATAGAAATGTCAGCCCAAGACGACAGAATGTTGTGGGGTGATGACATAGTGGGCCGTACAAGGTCTCATGTAGCTGTTGCTTGAAACTAAGCACAGTAATACCATACGTTGCAGAAATGCTCACAAAACAGTTCCTGGGTCCAGGATGACACCTTCATAGTCAAATTTCTGGGTGCATGCCCTTGAAGGGCACCAAGGGTCATTGAAAGTGCTTATTGACCCAAAATGACCAATGCCCTTCTCTTCCAGTGGAGCATCTCGATGAGGGCGATCCACCACCCAGTACTTTATACCAATATGGGTGCTGGATACTGTTCCGAAGCCTTTGTCATCAATGTGGGACCAAGAAGACACATGTCTTAAGGCCGCTGTGCCCCAGATGAGTTCATCAGCGAATGAATGTAGGTGGATGAAGCTGGGTTTTCCACGGCTGGCTTGCATGGCAGGCTCATGGGAAGCTAGGGCCCTGGACGTCATACTGTAAGGAAACTGTTCCCCAAAATATCTTGGAACTCGCCTAAAACATGGGGGAGGATCCACACTAACTTGCCCCATGGGCAGACTGAGTATATTGAATACCCTTTGGCAGTCCTCTTCTTCTGATGCTATGTAGAGGTCACGCAAGGTACCCCATTTTAAACCTCCGTTTGGATGGTCCACAGTCCGGAGAGAGGAGACTATGCAAATGAAATAGGTCAGGTGTCAACTTGAAAAATGACATGATGCTCACCCATGACATCTCTAGGGATGTCTATGTCCCCCACCAAACTGAGACTAGCCTCATTGAACTTAGCATCTTCTTCTCTTGGTGCTCTCACCACCAAAATGTATCAATATCGGAAAATCTTCTGTATGTCTGCAGGAGCCATTTGTTTGAAGTTGACATAGTCAATGACAAAAATAGAGGGGACGTCGGGGTCCTCAGGATCATAACTGAGATCTCTTGTGCTGGAAAGGTGGTGCAAAGGCCTTCCATCTTGATAAAGAGACTCAATGTTTCCCTGCATGTCCCGAAGGGTGGTAAGTTTGTCTCGCGTCTTATGATGCAGGTCTCATTAGCTAACATATGTTTAGACTAGTAAAGCCCTACTTACCACGGTAGAGGGTGTCTTGAATTTGTATTGAAGAGGCGATCTGTCTGCCTCTGCATAAAACAGATTGAGCTGGACAGACTCAGGGCCCAACTGGAACAAAAATTTCAGTTGTGAAACAATTTTGGCACCAAAAAGAGGCCCACCTCAACAACATCCAATTCCATCACAACGGGCTCCCCGACATCCTGGATTAATGCCGTCAATATCTCAAGAAAAGACAGCAAAAATAGAACCAGTACTTACATCACCCGTCAAGTCGATGTAAACACCGCTCGCAGGGTTCACTTTCACCTTCCCCTTCTGGGCACGGGGATTGGAGCGCACCACGGGCCTCAGCTTTGTTTTTGTTTCAGCAAGGGTTTGCTTCTTGTGCCTTTTGGCCCTTAGTTCCCGAGGTTGGACAGCAGGAAAACATGGAGTTCCACCATCTGTGGCAGGAGAGGAAGGAATTGGCGTGAGAGGAGAGGGAGGCCTGACAGATGACCACAGAGAAGACATGGGGGAGTGTCACACAGATGAAGGCACTCGCACAGATGCAGGTGTAGGAGATGAGGGGGGCAAACACCTTGTACTGCTTGATGGACCCGGGTTGTTGATGGTCTCCGGGGGGTCATTGTCGAATAACATGCTGGCATCCTTGTGGGTCCACCATGTTTGGGTGAGCTTTCTCTTTCCCTTTATCGACAGCCTGTTGGTTGTCAGGGGGCTCTGCTTCTTCATTTTGGGAAACAGCAGATTTATCTTGTGGGTGCGGATTGGCCATCAATAGGCCAGGCCCCACCATGTCAATGCGGCTTGTAGATAGGCCTGCAAATGAGGTGATTTTTGAGTATTGAGCACATGGAAAATATGTACCACTCACCTTGAACAAACCAATGTAATCCATGGCTCGTTACCAGGAATTCTTGTTCGAGCATGGTATAAGTTTGCAAGAACTGGGACATCATTTCCTTCTGGGGTCTCCCAGACATGATGGCCAGGAATGATGCCCACAGCTCCTTTTCAACCCTCTGGAGGAAGAGAGGCTGTCGACTGTGAAAACTGAAGAGAAAATCAGTGCTAGGACAAAATAAACAATGACAAGGAATATCTCTTACTGTCATCAGGGTGTCCCTGCCAAAATTATTCTTTCCATATTGCCTAGGGTTGAGCAATATTGGGGTGTAATGCCTGTTGCTAGGCAGAATATATTTTCAATAGCCTTCACGAAGCAGTTGGTCATGCTTGTGTTGATCCATCCTTTGAGATCACTGGACAGGTTGACGGAAAGAGCTGTGGACCTCCTACATTTGATATAGGATGTCAGCACTGTCAGACACATTGCAAGGAAGAGACCACTTACTGCAGTAACCTTTCCATCATTTCCTTCCCATTGGGAGGGAAGTCCAATTCGCCCTATGAATATATTCAGCCATTGAAGGAGACACTCAAAAAACACAATGAAATGGCTCACCAGACTGAACCAACAGAGTGAAAATGAAATCATGCTGATATTCAACATGGCCTTGTTGAACTTGATGGTGCCAACTTGTTGATGTGCACTCAGAAGGTGAACGAGAGTGTTGAGAAACAGTTTTTGCTCTGTTCCGGAACATGTGGCAATCATACCTGACAGGGCAGATGACGTCTTGGTGTCGGTGTTGGCCTGTATCATTGACCTCAAAAACAAGGCCATGGGTTTTGTCCAATCGGACAGCAAACCCAGGATCTGTCCACAAGTCAATTACAGCCTATAATGACGGAAGAATGAAACAAAAAAAACCTACTTGTTGGATCCTTGTGGATGCTGTGGCTTGAGGACGGAATGGGACTAGTTGCAGTGATGGGTGCCAAGGGACATCGAGGATGTTCGAAAGTATATCCGAGAGGGGTACCAACAGATGACCTGGGAAAACTGATTGATTTTCGACCGGTTTTGGTTGCTCAAGCCCAGAAAGATGTTTTCTGTTGTGAGGGAATCGTTGTGGCCTTTGGCTCCTCTGAGGAAATGCCAGACAAAGGTGCTATCTTTGTGCAGAAAAGCCTCTGCCTGGTTGTATTCGTCGATTGCTGCAGCGAATTTCTGTGGGAGGGTTAAATTTCCACATCGTTTACAGCATAAAGAAGCTTCTTGTACTCACCATCACCATGTCCACCAGCCTTGAATCCTGATTGGATTTTTCAAGCATATTTTCTAGTCTCTTGCGCATTGAACCATGCTCCAAGGCAATGCCATTGTCCCAGGGCCACTGGAGAAGGACGGGTGCCGAGTACGAATGAGCGTCCCAGATTGTTGGAAGGAGGCAATCTTGTTCTCGAGGTCCGTTTGAGTTATTACAATGTTTGATGTTGAGTGTAGCATAACTTTAAAGAGTTAACATGTGTATTTGATGGCTGTCTGGAGATTTCCGCATCACATACTGATGTACCACCATACACACCTGTGAGCATTATGTGTACTTACACTTTGTTAGTTGAAAATCAAATAGGGTATCACTAGTATCTGTAGTGTGAATTCCACCTAGCCCACTATTTTGGTGGATGTAATATCCATGGCAACACAGGCTGCAAAATCTGAATAATCTACCAGCAATTTTGCAAGGATTTTGCATCCTGCATAATAGTTCCATGCTAGCCTACTACGGGGTGCCAACAAAAGACTACAACTAGAATACTCAGGCTGGAAGCAGGCTTGTCAACTTTGAGCCTCCCTCGGCACCAACATGCTGTTAGCTTGCTAGGACCGATGGGGTCAGTGGCTGTTCACACGCCATAGCTACACCCGACAACTCTCTAGGAAACTCTGAGTTAGGCAGCCAATGGGAGATTTGCCAAGGGCAGAAAGTAGCAGATGTGTCGGTAGTACTTTGACCTGATGTCTTGTGCTTGCTGAATGGGCTGAAATACGAGAAACACTGCCTGCACAGGCAAACATGACTGCCATAGCTCGAGTTCTCAGCAAAAACTGACTCGGGCATAAAGTGGAACTAAGGCTAGTGGCAAGTAGCTCATCAACAGCTGCATAGATAACACACCGTGATTGCATGAGTAAATGAGTGTGGCGATTTGGTTAGAAGTGAGATGGTCCTAGGTGAGTGTAGGTAGTACATCAACAGCAGTGTAGATAATGCGCTGCGACTCCCCGTGAGTAGATGGGCATGGGAATTCGATTAGAAGTGAATTGGATGGTCCACTAGCAGTACCAGGTTGGCTTCGATCACATTAGGCAGGAGGTCAACAGCTGCATAGATAATACGCTGTGATTCCCCGAAGTGAAGGATAGTTCAGTGCATGGGCGGAGTAAGTAGTTCAGCAGTGGAAGATAATGCACTGTGATTGATTCCTCATGAGTAAGTAGGCATGATGGCTCAAGCAGAAGAGGGTGGTGAAACTTGAAGTAAGAGTTCAACGGCTGTGTGAATAACCTGCCACCATTCCTCATCAGCAATGAGTGTGTCAATTTGATTAGAAGTCATGCCCAAGTCCAGCCAGTATAGGCAGTAAGTTAACAGCTGTGAAGATAACGCGCTGTGACTCCTCGTGGGTAGAAGGGTGTGGCAATTCAATTAGAAGTGAATTGGATGGTACACTAGTTGTACCAGGTCAGTTTAGATCACGGTAGAGAGGCCAACAGCTGTGTAAATAATGCGCTGTGATTCCTCATGAGTAAATGGGAGTGGAGGGTCCAGTACAAGGCTGGTGTAGATAGTTCAACAGCGGAAGCTAACAAGTGTGATTCCTTGTAAGTAAACAGGTATGATGACTTGAGAAGAAGGAAAGGACTCACCATGCTGGTGAAACTTGAAGTAGGAATTCAACAGCTGTGTGGATAACGCACCGTGATTCCTTGTGAGTAATGGGTGTGGCGATTTGGTTAGAAGTCGGACCCAGGTCCAGTACCGACATAGGCAGTAAGTCAACAGCTGCGAATATACGTGCTACGTGGATCCACTTAGAGTAAAGGTATGAAGGTAGCTATCCGGATCAAACCAGTCAACAGCTGTGATTACTGTAACACGCTGCGAGCTGAGAGAGTGAAGAGTCACTGACACCTATGTCACGGTCACAAAATTTTCTGGAGTCACAGTCAATATTTGTCTGAATGAATTTGAATTCATTGAAGTTGAAGGAAGTTAAAACATATATTATTATACAAGAACTGCAGCTCTACCATTGCTTTGTTCGGTTGGGATTCTGAATTGGGACGTTCTTGTTAGAGGGGATAAAGTTTTATAAGCTGTATCTTCTCCAACCATAATATTCAATACACATGTAGCTACTCCTCCCCATCTGAATCAGCTGTGAGGTCAATAACAGTATGTGGAGTTTCTATCATGAGATTGATGGGAATATCTCGGGGAGTAGCATTAAATTTTGCACACTCATGCTGCAGGAAAACTCTGCGCATCATAACTAAGCCACAAATACACTTAACAAAATGTTTTCAGAAGTCCGAGTCAGGAATGCCACCTTGGTGAAAGGTGTCAAGTTGGAAGAATAAAGCAAACCTGCACAACTCGCTATTCGCAGCTACAAGATGCTTTCTGTGATCCATTGAATCCATCAGATGGTGGAATAGTTACGAGGTAACAATGACTTTCTGGTTGGTCTCCTTATACTAGTATGGGTTCTAGATGATCGGGTTGTGTGGGGAGCACTATGACAATGAGGCAAATGGAAAATAGGCAGTGGCAGAGGGGCCTCAACAGCTGGGGATTGACATCAGTCATCCTATCAAACAGGCTCCACAGATGACATAGAGATACCTCTGGCAGCATATTGTCTGACGAGGAGTCCCTGTAACATATAAAAACGTTTAATGC
>QLPF01005077.1:0-14034 GCA_003314045.1 Hygrophorus pudorinus | reverse complement strand
TCAACCGACGTCGAGCGTGTTTTCAGTCAAGCTAGAATTGTTTTATCTCATATCCGAAATCGGCTGACTGCGCAGACAACACGCGCACTCTTGTGTCTTGGTAACTGGAGCTTGCTTGGGCTAGTCAGGAACATAGATATCCAAGCCGTTACTGTCGAAGCAGAAGTGGAGGGAGACGAGGAGGAGCTTTCCGATGACTGGGATAAGATTGTGTTAGAGTAGACTGACCAAATGCATTGCCATTAATATACTTAGTTACCTGATTTTTACCACAGACCCGCGGGTTACCTGCCACGGGTACGGGTACCGGGTAACCCCGGGGTCCAATTCTGTGACCCGTGAGAAAACCCGTACCCGCCAACTCGGGTACGGGTACAGACGGGTGCGGGTACGGGTTCCAAAAAAAAACCCCGGGGGTTACCCGGGCATTTCACTAGGTGGGGAAGGACATAGGTAGGGACACGTAACAACTTTGAGTGTGGAGGATGAAAGGATACAGACTCATAACAACTGTGAGTGCGGAGGCCGAAATGGTGCAGACTGATAGATAGAAGCAAGAAGGCAAGGAAGGACAAGGTGAAGGGAGATAACTGGCAGGAAATTTGATATAGGCGGAACACATATGACTGTGAGCACAGAGGACAAAGAGATATAGATCGATAGACAGAGGCCGAGCCGCTAAAAGGTGGAGAATCTAAAAGGTTAGGGGAGAACGAAGAAGAGGACGACTTCTTGATAGAAGCATGATTTCCCGTGTGAAGCTTGCATGAAATCCATCATTTGCTCATGTGAAACTCACATGGAGAGCACATGGAGAGCACATGGAGTGCTTCTCTGAGAAGCACCAATGCCATGTGGGTTCCAAAAGAAGCTGCGGCTGTGTGAAACTTGATTTCTTTTTGATCGCGATATAGTGGACACTGATTTCACACCTGGTGCGGAAAGTAACACTGTGTGACCAATGTGACCACCATTCCATACCTGTGGGGGAGTGGAAAACAGTGATTGAGCAATCATTATTGAGCAAATCTGAGCAATAAAATTGGACAAATTGCAAACTTGCATATTGGATTAAACCCTCCCCCCACATTGAAAGAGACTGACTCAGAAATGTGAGCATTGCTGGCAAAGAAAGAAAAAAAATGATGATTGACAATAGGGCTTTTAGAAATTGGAAAAATTGGAACTTTGACTATAAATATTGGATAAACCCTGCCCCAAACACACATTGAAATACTACAGACTCAGAATGTGAGTTTGGTTGTTTTTTTGGGAATTCAATAATAATTGATTATGGGTTTTTAGAAATTCAGCTATGGAAATTCAACTTGACTATGAAGAAGTTGATGGGATTGAATATGTGAATTACCTGTGCGTGTTCATGTCAATCTGATGAAGGGTTTTTGACACTGATGATAATATTATTTCAACAGAAATAATATTGAACCTCCACGAACACTAGAACGTGATCACCAAGGAGAGAGAGAGAGAGAAAGACTACAACAGCTACAGATGGCTTCTCCATCTATTCATCAGCAGCATGCATATGAGCGGCAGCCTGTCCCTCAGCCAAATTTTGGTGCCCCTCCAATCATACCAAGTGCAGGTCAGGTGTTCCAGCTATTGGAATACAGTTACAACAATCCAGGCCAGGGATCTGTACCTTATCAAATGCCTGGATATCAGTCTTATGCTGGCCAGCCACCTCCAGCTAGACCAGCACCTGTGAACCGTCATAGGCCAGTGCCAGTAGATCAATATCCTGGGTTGCCTTGACACAATATTGCACACCACGACAGACAATCTGCATATTATAACAAGCATAGTCCAGTTCCTCCTGCTGCACAACAGACACATACAAATTGGTCTGAGAACTTGAATCAAGGTTTTCGCCAGCATCATGCTGAATGTGTCCGGCAGCGCCAAAGTCGTCGATCTAGGCCTAACCAGGAGAAGGAGGATGTGGAAGCACAGCAAAGGGGAAAAGAGTCAACACAAACTGAGGAGGTCCCAAACAAAAACCCTCAGGAAAGAACACCTGAAGGACAGCAGCCTGAGGCCCAGGTTCAGGACAATCAACAGCAATATGGTGAACGACAGCATCAATATCAGTTGTATTTGCAAGAGCGGCAAAGGCAACATGAAATTGATGCTGCACAAAGAGACATTGAACATGTCCAGCAATGTGAACAACTTCACATGGAGCATTCCAGGAGGCTTGCAGATGAGTTGCACCAGCATCAATTGGAGCAGCAGAGGATTCAAGTTGAACATGGACGACAGTGTATAGCTGAGTTGCAGCAGCATCAATTGGACCAGCGGAGGATTTGTGTTGAACATGAACAACTGTGTACAGCTGAGTTACAGCAACATCAATTAAAGTTGCAGAGGATTCAAGTGGAACATGAACAACTGCGTACAACCGAGTTGCAGCAACTTCAATTGGAGTTACAGAGAATTCAAATGGAACATGGACAA
Organism: Hygrophorus pudorinus; assembly: GCA_003314045.1. Taxonomy (NCBI): domain Eukaryota; kingdom Fungi; phylum Basidiomycota; class Agaricomycetes; order Agaricales; family Hygrophoraceae; genus Hygrophorus; species Hygrophorus pudorinus. The sequence goes on along the minus strand of QLPF01005077.1, from coordinate 11,556 downwards.
CTCCATGCAGCCAAGTTGCAGCAACTTCAATTGGAGCAACAAAGGATTCAAGTGCAACACAAGAAACTACATATGGTCAAGTTGCAGCAGCATCAATTGGAGCAACAGAGAATTCACATGGATCATGTGAGACAGCGCACAGCTGAGTTGCAGCAATATCACATGGAGCAGAAGAGGATTCAAGCTGAACACGAGAAGAGATATGCAGATGAGTTGCAGCAGTATCAATTGGAGCAGCAGAGGATTCAAGTGGAACATCAAGCGAGATATAACCAGCTTCATCATGATCATCAAGATGATGTCCAGCAGAATGCAGTTAGGCACCAAATGGAGTTGGACCAACGCTTGGACAACATATACCAAGGAGAAGATCATGCAAGACACAATACAGAACAAGATAGAAGGAACACCCAGGAACAGCAGGATTATCCTGACATTCCAACTGTTCAGGAAAATGTTGCACAACCTATTCCTGCCCTGCCTATTCCTCCAGCACATCGTGTCTATGTCGAACCTGCCTCATGTAACTCCATTGGTCCAATGTCCATATCATGTCCAAAGTGTGGTGCACTCCATCTTCCTGGTGAAAAACTACAAAAATCAACTCGAAACAATCCAAAATTTGGCATGTGCTGTCTCCAGGGCCAAGTTCATCTTGATCGCTTTCCTGATCCACCTCCTACCTTGAAGAACCTCTTGGTTGGTGTGAATCCTATCTCTCACACCTTCAGAGAGAAGATTCGCCAGTACAATGCTGCTTTTGCTTTCACCTCTACATCTATCTCCGTCAATGATGCTGCTGTTGGTGGTACCGGGCCATATTCTTTCTGTATACATGGTGACATGTATCATAAAATGGGTGCACTGCTTCCTCGCAACAATGCTGCACCTGCATATACACAACTCTACATCAATGATCCCCAGGTCACTTTGGATGCTCGCCATCAAAGGAATCCAAATTTAAATCCCATGATAATGACAGAGCTCCAAGCAATGTTACACAATGTTCATCCATATGTGCCATTGTACAAGCAAGCCTACCAGATCATGATGTAGAAGCCTCCTGAAGAGCAAGCCAATGTTCACACACGTATCATCTTGCAACCTTCTGCTGACAAACGTCGCTTCAACTTGCCTACCGCTGATGAGGTCGCTGCAATCATACCTGGCAATGGAGAAGAAGATATTAGCGAGCATAGAGAGATCATCCTTTGTCTCAAGGCTCCAGACCAAGGTGGCAGCTTGAAAAGGATCAGCCATCTTAATTCTTTGTACTCTCCACTCCATTACGTCCTGCTCTTTCCCCATGGTGAACAAGGTTGGCACACCGAGATTCCCTCTCTTCCTGGCCCAGAAGGTCAGGTTCACAGTAAGAATGTCTCTCAAAGACATTACTATGCATACCGCCTCCATCTTAGAGAGAACCATCCAGACACTATTTTTCGTGGAGGTCATTTGTTTCAACAATATGTTGTTGATGCTTGGGCCTCTATCAAAAACAGTGAGCTTTTTTGGCTCAGAACACACCAGAAGGATATTAGAGCTGATTTGTATCAAGGTGTGTATCTTGGCAAAAGCACAGTGCAAATCTCTTACTGATTTGATCCAAGGTGTTCGTAATGCAGCTAATGCTGTTGCTGGGAATGATGATGGTCCTGCAAATCTTGGCGAACATGGAACCTGTATCATCCTTCCTTCCTCACATTCTGGCAGTACTCGCCATATGTATCAGCTCTTTCAGGACTCCATGGCTATTGCAAGGCATTGTCAAAAGCCAGATCTGTTCGTGACCATGACTGCAAATCCAAACTGGCCAGAGATTCAGGAAGCTTTGCTCGAGCTCAATGCAGATGTTAATGGTGATCCTGATAGTCCTCCAAAACGTCAGACTGCTTCAGACCGCCCGGACATTGTCGCACGGGTCTTTAACCAGAAGATGCAGGCTTTGTTGAAAGATATCAGAGATGGTGTCTTTGGTCCAATCGTTGGCTTGGTGTATACTGTCGAATTCCAGAAACGTGGTTTGCTACACATGCATCTTCTCATCTTCCTACGACAACTCTACAAAATCCATAGTCCTGATGATATTAATAGCATTGTATCAGCCCAACTCCCTGATCCTGCTGCCCATCCCATGTTGCATGAAACTATCACCAAGTGCATACTTCATAGTCCCTGTGGACCAGAATATCCAAACGCTCCATGTATGGTCGATGGCCAGTGCAGCAAGCATTATCGCAGGGATTTTTATGAAGAAACCCACTTTGGAGACAATGGTTATCCAGAATATGCCAGGCCAAACAATGGTCGCACTTTCACCACTTCCAGGGGTCATGTCTTTGACAATCGTGATATCGTCCCTTACTGTCCATTTCTCTCTGCCAAGTACAATTGCTATATCAACGTCGAGATTTGCACTTCCATAAAGGCAATAAAGTACATCCACAAGTACATCTACAAAGGCCATGATCTGGCTACTGTGGAAGTCGGCCAGCAGGAACAGGTGGATGAAATCAGAGATTATGACGATAGTCGTTATATTGGTCCTGTCGAAGCATGCTGGCATATCTTTGAATTTCCTATGTACGAGGAAGCACCCACTGTTTATCGTCTGCCCGTCCATCTAAAGGATCAGCAGATGGTTTTCTTCAATGCTGACGATGAAGCAGAGGATGTTGCTGATCGTGCAGAAGGAAAGGACACTCAACTCATGGCTTGGTTCAAGGCAAACCAAACTCTTCCAGGTGCTACCAATTATCTCTATCAAGATTTTCCTCAACATTTTGTTTGGGTCACCAAAGACAGGAAATGGAAGATTTGCCAAAGTAAATTTGCAATCGGTCGCATGCATTTTGTCCATCCCTCAGGTGGAGAACACTTCTACCTCCGCATGCTTCTCACCATCATCAAAGGTGCAAAGGATTGGGACGATATCAGAACATTCAATGATGTTCTTTACCCCACCTACAAGGCTGCCTGTCTTGCACGTGGTTTGTTGGAAGATGATGGAGAGTGGAATCAGTGCTTGCAAGATGCTAGCAATATGCAGACAGGTCATCAGCTGCGAAATCTCTTTGCAGTCATTCTCCTTCACTGCCAACCAACAGAGCCTGCCATTCTTTGGGACCATCATAAAGCCAAAATATGTGATGACTTGCAGGTCAAACTGATTGCACAACATCACATTCTAGATCCAACAGATGATCAAGTCTACGACTATGGCCTCTATCTCATAGACACAATCCTCCGTCAATCTGGAAAGGATCTCTCAAAGTTCCCACCTATGCCTTTGCCAGAGGGTGATTGGAATCCTTTGCCAGCCCACAACAACCAGTTGTTGCAGGAGCAGTTGGAGTATGATCTATACGACCTGTTGCTTCAAAGAGATCAACACACAACTTCCTTTAACCAAGAACAGAAAGCTGCTTATGATGCTATTATGCACTCTGTCTATAACAATGAGGGCAGAGCTTTCTTCCTTCATAGTACAGGTGGTGGAGGCAAGACCTTTGTCTGCAACACTGTCTTGATAGCTGTTCGTGTCGAAGGTCATGTTGCATTGGCTGTCGCTTCATCAGCTGTTGCAGCTCTTCTCTTAAACAATGGCCGAACTTCCCATTCCAGACTCAAAATCACTATCCCTGTTTATGAATCTTCCACTTGCAGGATCGAGAAGAATGGGGAACTTGCTGAAGTTCTTCACAAGACTGGCATCATAATTTGGGATGAAGCTCCAATGCAGCATAGACATGCTATCAAGTCTGTCGATCATACATTGCAGGATATTATGGGCAACATCAAACCCTTTGGTGGTATCACAATGTTGTTCGGTGGTGACTTCCGTCAGACAACTCCAGTCGTTCCCAAAGCATCTAGGCAGAGGATAGTCAATTCCTCCATAAAGTGATCTTCTCTGTGGAACCACATCAAGGTCCTTCATCTCAAACAGAATATGTGGTTGGACAGGACTCCAGAGAGTGATGCTTTCGCCGAGTGGCTGTTGAATGTTGGCACAGGTCGTGGTCTCAGCCCTCCTGATTCAAACTCCATCCAATTGCCCCCCAACATGCATTTACAAGACAACTCTGTCAATGGCTTGATCGACGCACTCTATCCTGGAATCGAACAACCAGGTCATCCAGACGACTACTTCCTTCATCACACCATTCTCTCTCCAAAAAACAATGCAGTCAATGATATCAATCAATCTATCCTCAATCGCTTCCCAGGCGAGGAGACAGTCTTGATATCCATTGATAAAGTCACCAACAACATGCAGAACATTTATCCCATTGAGTTCTTGCATGAACTCAGATCATCAGGTCTTCCATTAGCTAAACTTGCCTTGAAGCCTGGGTGTCCACTCATGCTTCTTCGCAATCTCAATGTTGCCAATGGCCTTTGCAATGGCACACGCATGATATTGTTGGAGATCAAACAATGAGTTTTGAAATGCCGCATATTAGGAGGTAAACATGCTGGAAACATTGTCTTCATTCCTAGGATCACCATTGAGCCCTCTACAGAGGACATGCCCATCCCCCTCTCACGTCGTCAATTCCCTGTTTGCCTTGCATTCTCAATGACCATCAACAAGTCCCAAGGTCAATCCATCGTAAATGTTGGCTTGGATTTACATGTTCCCATCTTCTCCCATGGTCAACTTTATGTTGCTCTCTCCCGCTGCACTTCTGGAAACAGAATCAAAGTCCTTTTCCCACCTAGTCCAAACAACACCTCCACCACCAACATAGTCTTCCACGAGTTGTTGAATGACATCATAGACCCCTGGTATGTTTATCTTTTTCTTCACTCTTGACTTATTTTTCTCACCAATCTGTCTTTCTAGATTTCTTTTCTTCTTTTTTCTTTTCTGTTCTCAAATGACTCTGATCATGTACATTGTAACTTAGACATAGACTTGACTTGGAACCAGATCAAAAAGTAGTATACTAAATGTGTTGTGTTTATTATTATAATGCAGTTTGTTATCATATTTCAACTTGAATGTATGACTTCAGGGCAGGCATATTCAACTTGGCAAATCTTAGTTTATCAGTCAACTCAACAACTCAGATTAACAATTAATTTGAAAACTCAGATTAAACATTGACCTTTTAGTGGCAGAGCCACAGGTCAATTAGCTAGTGGCGGTGGGAAGGCAAGGAAGGACGAAGTAGGATAGAAAGGACTGGCAGGAAGATAGATGTAGATAGGACACACATGATTGAGCATGGAGGACGAAGGGATATAGACTGATAGATAGAAGCTAGGTGGCTAAAGGTGGAGAATGGCGTGGAGAAGGCAAGGAAGGACAAGGTGGGCTGGAAATGAAGGGAGATGACCAGCAGGAAGATAGATATCAGACAATTGTGAGCACAGAGGACAAAGGGATAAAGACTAATAGCTGGAGGCCGAAGGTGGAGAGAGGCATTGGGAAGGCGACCAAGAACAGAGATGAAGGGATATGACTGGTGGGAAGATGGGCCATGTAATGACTGAGCGCGCAGGGGCAGAGGCAAGGCAACTAGAAGGTGGAGAACAGCATTGGGAAGATGAGGGCGGTGGGAGATGAGCGGTGGGAGATGGGAGGAGAAGGCAGGCAGGAGATGGCGGGCAGGAGATGGCGGGCAGGAGATGGCGGGCAGCAAGGGCGGCATGATATGAGCAGAGGAATGGAGCATGAGAATGTTGTAGGTTCAACGTTGTGCATGAATCACTGCGGCACAGACTGCTATACAGTAGTATCCCTTTTGGGACATGTGGCTGCGAGCACTTGAACTTGGTGGAGTTGGCTTATTCAGGTTTATTGACAGAAATACCGGCGGGTAAGACAGTTACTATGTAAGTGGTCTCATGTTAGTGGGTGTGACATGGTACTGTCACGACCACTAAGTATAGGTAAAGTGTGGGAACCCTAGGTGGAGGTCAGGCTAAGTTGAAGAAGGAAAGAACACACCTAATGTTCGCACAATCGAAATCCCACATTTGCTAAGCTCCACTAAGAATTCCTTGGCGATGGTGACATGAGTGCTCAATCAGGGCTTGAAGAAGCTGATAGGCAGGTTAAAGGTTGAATTTTGCACTCCAATCCGGCAGGCATATCCTAAACGTGGCTTTCAAGTTTGTTGGGCATCTGAATCATCCCGTTCGCTCATCAGGCTCAAGAGCGCCAGAGGATAAGAAGCCCAAGTATTCATGTTGGAATTTAGCCTGAGGCGAACTTGTACAACACTGCGCGGCCACAGTGCAACAGTTCAAGCATAATCACAACACTACGCCCATTCGCTGGGCCAGCCGCGACGTTCATGACAGCACGGCCACGAACGTCTCATCCAAGCCGCATTCCGAGGTTAGTCCTCCACAACACTGCCTACTATAATATTAATTTGAAACAGCCAAGGAGCACTCCTAGTCTCCTACAGCCTGTACTCCCACTTCCTGCTGGGGCCGACGGGTAGATCATCCTCTTGGGCTCAGTCAGACCGTCCAGAAGAAGGGGTTTGGGTTGGATTGGACAGGGATGAGACTATCGGGAAGTACGTCTGCATAGCTCTCTTCCACTACGAACCACACTCGCCTTCCGACCTCATCTCCATCATCAAACACTTTTCAAGTCTTTAGTAGTAGCTTTAGTGCCTAGTCCGGAGTCCCCACGCCTATACTTCGCCTTCCGAGGTTACAAACCCACTGGCACACGTCTCCCTTTCACGCTGGGGCGAGGAGCTCACTCCCATTCTGGACCGCTGTCTGGATCTCAACGAACTCGACTTCTGTATCGAAGCCAGTCAGCCCCCCAAATTCATTCGCGTGCACCCATCATTGATTTGTGTCTGACTGCACGCTGGTCACTTCATCTTGATGAAGTATACCGAGCTGTGGGGTCATATTCGGAGACTTTTCACGCTGCTTTCGGGCACTATGCTGCCTGCGCTCCAGAGGGTCGTGCTACATGGCTATTGGAATGGCGATTGGGATGAGTTCCAACACGAAAACTGGGGCCCAATCAAATGGAGGTTGGAGGCGAAGACTTGTTCTGGAGACAGAGGCGCCCTTGACTGACTGTTAGGTGAGTCTGTGATGTTATGCTTGGTCAGTTGACTGACTCAGTAAGAGCACGGAGTGACGAGAGCAGTCAACGCTAAAATCCAACTCGACCAACATTCGACTTTGGTATATGTTAATTTGACAGATTACTTTCAAGATGAATCCTCTGGCCCATCCAAATACCCCGCAACATATTCCGGTAGGGTCTCGTTTTTTGTGTATTTCGGGTGTGCGTTCATCATCTACATCTCACAAGAGTGACTGGGACAACTGCGCTCAGCCTCGCCTTTCGTTCGTGACGTTTTTATTTATTTGACCGTATTTTTATCATCCACGTTGCCCGTCCCTTTCCCTCCCATTCACGTTCCAGCTCTGGCGTTCGTGTTCGAGGCCTTCTTGCTTTTCCGCCGTTCTCCGAGTCGCTATGCGTTACATTGGATCAGAGGTCGTGTCGGCTTCTGTGGTGTGTTGTACCCTTGGTGCTGTCGTTTTTTTCTGGTTTCGTCTGCTTATGGATTGGCGCAGTGATCCTCGTGCCCTTGCTTCGGATTGACTCAGGGCTTGATCCCTGTTTCGTGCGCTCGGGGCGTCATGGTCCCTTTTTGTTGTTTTGCCTTCCACCCGGGTATTCATAAGTCCCTGCCCCCACATCCCGTTTGCTTGTTGGACGGTTTGATTCGATGGTATGAGCTATCATGATGATTTATGGCAAAAGCCAACACGGCGCTAGGTCAGTCTGACATGTTCTTTTCGAAAAGAAATAGACGACGCACTCTTGTACCAAGATGGAAGGACTAGACCGCCATACAGTCGTTTGCAGTTTCGATATCGTTTGAGTTGTTCTCAGGCCAGGGCCTCTTCGAGTCCGTCCCGTATGATGTTGGCAGTGTAGGCTGGTAAAATTTGGGTTTGTGGCACTTACTTGAAAGCAGCTGCCAACGCCTACTACAACCCATCTAGCGACATTTACGCCAGTGCACACCACTCATACAGGCCAAGTTGGTGATGGATGTCATGCTTTTTTGCTGGATAAGCTCCAATAGTCTCTTCCGCATTCACATTTCACAGTGGCCTTCATCCGGCCAAAGGCATGAGTTTTACCGAGGTCCTGATATCTGTCCGCCTTTTTTCTCGAGAAAAGGTGTATCCAGCGGTACTGGCATGCGTTACCGGCCCCGTGCGTTCTGTAGCTACAGTTGTCTTACCTTTTCTCGTTTCTAGGAGGCCTAATCACCCTCTGAACCTCGGGCGGGGCAGAAGGCGAACATCAGTTCTGGCATGCCATCACCAACCTACACGTCTTCTAACGCGGTGCACACACGGCTACCTAGGCTAGCGTCACGAACGCCACCCTCAACGGGCTCCCGGCGCAGCAGGAGCACGGCTCCACCGTACTTCTCGAGCACTGCTTCTCCGGGTTCTCCAAAATGGGTAGAATATGGAGACATGTGTTCAACGATGACCAGCACCGAAGGGTGGACGAGGGAGTTCACGAGCTCAGCTGAAGACAGCAGGTCGGGTTGAGCAGCCTTTATGCACAGCGTACCTGATTATATTGTTAACTGACTATGAATGGATCTAGCAATGCCATCCTTAGATCGGATATCACGCCCGAGCCGCGGGTTTGTTTCTGTCACGGTCTTCCCACCCTTGTCCGCCTCCAGCCCCGAATCAGTTCGTTACAATTCAGGCATTGATACTCGAATATTGGTATTGGTACTGGTTGGTACGGGAAGCGAATCAATTGTGCAGTAATTCAGGAAAATCCGAACTGCAACCAAGCGATCTCATCGAAACCTCGCGATGTGGGCAAGTTTAGGACCGGCCAAGCAAGCCAATCGGAAAGAAGACGAACAATCTTGGTATCACAGTTATGTAACAAGGCCGCGCATTGTCACTATCGCAAAGACGTTAACGCTCTATTTATCATACAAACATAGAAACCAACCCAATCTCACTCGTCCTTTCAAGTTCACCACGCGCCACTCGTCACTCGGACCAACCACCGCACCTCCTCTAGCATTTCCATCTTCCCACGTCGCTTCTAAATGTACGAATGATTCCCAGAAGGATGCAGTCACAATGTGATAAACCTGGATCCTATACGCCTCGTCCTTGTTGAATCACATTCAGGGCAGGTTCGTTTGCAGGTTAGGGACTCGACGAAACGCTTCCGTCGCTATCCTCAAGGCTGCTGTGCCATGACAGAGAATCATGTGCGCCTGCGTGAAGGGCCTTTTGATGCACGTACCAACTGTGTGACCTGAAGTGGTCGGAATCGCGGGAGGGGACATTCTGTCGCCAATGGGCAATCTGATGGGCGTTAGCAACTGGGCTTTCGTTGAAGCGCCAATTGTGCAAGTCTGTGGGGTCAATCTGGTATGGGCCACCGTAAGTGTCCGCAACGAGCCACGGCGGGGGGGTGGTCACCGGGTTCGAGTTGGCAAGGGGGTTCGAGCTCGTCGCAGGGTTGCCAGCGTGTGCTTGTGCGCCTTGACGTTGGCTTTGGTACGGTGTGTGCGGAACACCCCAAAAGGGACTCGGTATTCCACGGGGAAATAACTCTACGCCCCCTCGTGCTTTCGGCTCCCCTAAAGACGGATTAGTATCAAACCCACGCCATAAACAAGATCGTACCAGGGGATCGGAGCTGCCAGCGTTGGAACGACACTGAGGGTGACGGCGGCGGCAATCAGCCTGATGTGGACCATTGGAACAGATGGATGTGAGTTTGAAATGGCGTAGAAGATGGAGAAATGTGTTCAACGATGTATTCGACGATGACCAGCACCGAAGGGTAGAAAAGGGGGAGTTTACGAGCTCAGCTGGAGAACTCAAACGGTTAAGCATCCTTTTGTGCTCACTGAAGGCTGCTTGTGATTGTAAACGGCCTGTGTTTCTTTCTCAGATTCTGGTGACAACCGGGTAAACACACCTGGGTATTCAAGATGTACGAACACTTCCACGTCCCGGATAGCACGTTCGAGCCGCGGTGTCGTTTTTGTCTTCTTTCCCTTCCTCCTTGTGATCCAACCTGTTTGAATTCGGAGATTGGTAGGATGGTGGGAGTAACATGAATAATGGTATTTGTATGATATCCAACCCCTTGCCTGATCCGCCAGGCTCAGAAGAGTTGATGGGGCAAGAAGACTTGAACATGTCGCTCGTTGTTTTCTGCCAGTCAAGATGATCCTTGCCAAGCCATAGAAACAGGCGCGTCATGTCACATGACCGACCCAACCCCTTGTAGAGGCGCGGGGCAAGCAACTTCTGTAAGTCCATCATTAATCTCCTTCCCAGTTACTAATGAAGGGCTTCAAAATACAGGTCTCGGCAACATCACCCATGTGCTAACCAATTCAAGTTTTCTGCCGGCATACGACATAAGACAAAAAAAAATCGAGAACAAAGAGCCATGGCACAACTCGGTTCTAATATAAACACCCAAAGTTATTCACTGAATCAACAAATCCCACAACTGCTTCTCGTCTCCCGTGTTCTCTTGAAGGGTGACCTACACCGCCGGGGGATCAGTAAAAGCATGCGGTGGTTATATTGCCACTGTACAGCTCACCTCTGCGCCGTCAGTTGCACTCGCAATTGCCCACACAAGGTTTCCGTTAGCAACTTTAATACTAAGCGCGGAGACACGGTTGGGTTAGTTCTTCTTGTTTACGAGTGGTCGTCATGTACGGGCGGGGAAGGGAAACATACGTGTATCCATTGCCAGTTGACGTCATAGTCCACTGGTAGTTCTGAGCAAGCACCGACACGGTGCTTCTGACGAAACCGGCCGACGCAACGTCAAGGTTGGTAGCTTGGAAAGGCACTATAGTGCTGGTCTCATCGGCCCAAAGGTTCCACTTTCGAATGATCATACAGTCAATGTCCCGGCAACATGGAGTGACATGACGCACATACCTTCTGGGGAGGGGAACCTAACTGGGAAGTCACCGTCACAACATTTCCCTTGCCGTTGAAGGTGACTGCAAGCTTTTTGTTGTTAGCTCCTATGGCCTTGCTGACAATGAGATATGTGTGGATGAGAGATTGGGGTGGCGGTGGAGTTTGTTCACGATCCCTTTTTTCAAGAAGGATGACGTCCGAGTCAGCGACTTGATGAAATTCACGGACAAGTTGTATCGAGGACTCACTCTGAGAAGGAACGACGAGCCGCCGGTTCAAATTGGCTATGAACGCCAACATTCACATCAGCTTTATACAGCTTCTTGTGCAAGGATATCATTTTACCTTGCGTCATAAGGTTCGGGACTCGGAGCGGCAGAGGCTACGGACACCAAGAGCGCAAGGGCGGAGATGACGATTGATGAAATGCGCATGATGTACGTATTGCTGTCGATGTCTTGGTGATGTCTTGATAGTATGTCTACAGGACGCCGTTAGCACAGCGGCCACCAAACACGATGGAGCAGGGTCTGCCACTGACTGGGTTGGATGCTCAACGGGAGTGAAACGCAGCCTAGAGATCAACCGTCCCACCAACGTGCT
>QLPF01005070.1:3899-21416 GCA_003314045.1 Hygrophorus pudorinus | reverse complement strand
AACACTGTTGCAGTCCTGCCAGTGTTACAATCTGTGTAGCACCCAATGTCTAACCTACAATTGGTATCCTAAATAATGTCTCCATGTCTGTCCCGAACCTCTTGCACTTCCATTGCCTTCAACACATAGGCCTGTAATTGTTTTGCCTTTTCTGCAACCTCTTCCTGACCCTCCACTGCCATCTCATGCACTTTCAACCTCAGGGCAATCAAAGCTTGAATATATACCATTGATTGGTCTGAAGACATGATGGCAGTTGAAAGAGAAGGTGGGTCCCCATGAGGTAGATACTGAAGTGCTGATCGGATGCAAGAAGCTTGAATACATACCATTGATTGGTCTAAAGACATGATGGCAGTTGAAAGAGAAGGTGGGTCCCTCACATGATTTGCTTAATCCAACATCGGCTGCAGGTACTGTCAAGGGACTCAGTGCCTCGGCTCGGTGAATGATCCACTTGAATAGCTGGCAACATCAACCTGTGTAGTGTTGGTCTGGCTGTGGCTGCCAGCAGCTTGAAGCCGGCAGTCAAGCCAAAAATAAGCCAGTCAATGCCTAGCTAGCTGGCAGCTGGGCACTGACTGCATCTACCTTGTCAAATATTCCCATAATTTAAGCGAATTTACTGAGCTCATAATAGCTATTTTTTGAAAAACATCGGTTTTAGCTATGGCAACACTAGCAAGGACCTGTCTGCATCAAGCAGCGGCTGTCTCACACCCAAATGTGAGATGGCATCCATCCACCACTGTCACCCCAGACCACCCCCACGCTCCTCAAGAGAGCGTGGGCCATTCATTTTCACCCACCCACACCCCAACCCTATCCCAACCCACACTCTTCAAGAGAGTGTGGGGCATTTGTTTTAACCCACCTGTCATGAGTTCTTTTATCCCCCATCCTCTTGTGATATCTCAAATCCACTTGCTCACACATCCTTTCACATGCAACCATCTCTCACTCCCCAGCAATCTGGATCCGGCTTATTTCACCCCCACACTCTTCAAAAGAGCGTAGGACATTCTATTCCAACTGAGATGGCTCTACATCTGCCATCTCATGCAACACAACCACATATCATCCCATCCACCCCTACCACTCATTAAATGAGCACAAGGGTCCTGTCCAGGTATAAGGTGGCAAGGCAGTGAGAATGGACGAGGTAACAGGATAGGTGTAGGCCTACATGAGTTGTGTAGACTAGTACTAGATATGTGTAGCACCCACCTGAAATAAATTTTATATGAACAAAAAAGTACAAAAACATAAAGAACCAAAAAGTATACCTAAAATTCAATTATTATATTATATATTATAGTTGGTCTTATAAAAGCACCAATGAGCTTTTATAAGCAAATTGACCCTGCTAATCTAAGTACCATGTGCTTTTGGCTTTTTGCTGCTTATGTGCTTTTTCGAACTTTTGGTGCTTATATAAGCACCATAAGTACAGAAAAGTACCTAAATAAGTACATGTAGATCTTCTGATACTCCTACATACATACATGTTTGTCAGATATTATTTATCATGGATTAGTTGCCTATACCAATAAACATTGACATCTACATATGGCTCTTGGCTACAAAAAGACAAAAAGCTTTGTCAGATATTCACAATCCATGAAGAAAAAGAGACTACAGACATTTCCCTGATCTGCAAGATGGTCAAGAAAATGTTATTAGATATATTATATGACATGACGAAGCAACACACATAATTAACATAAATGTGTACTTGAGTACACTACAGCATCTAGAGTGCCTGGTTCAGGGCCAGAAAAATGTGATCTGGTCTGATCTAGATCAACATCTAGTACATGTGTGCTCTTGGCTATAGAAAGATGGACAGTTTTGTCAGATATTCATATTACATAAAAACAAGAGGCTACACACAGGCTCCCTGATCTGCAAGATGATGAAGAAACAACTGTTAGATATATTGCAAACCATGAATAAATAAATGTGTACTTGAGTGCACTAAAGCATCTAGGGTGCCTGATTGAGGGCCAGAAAACCCTGATCTGATCTGATCTAGATTAACATCTACATGTGGGCTCTTGGCTACAAAAAGATAGACAGTTTTGTCAGATATTCATATTACATAAAAACAAGAGGCTACACACATGCTCCCTGATCTGCAAGATGATGAAGAAAAAACTGTCAGATATATTGCAAGACATGAAGAAGCAACATACATAAATGTGCATTTGAGTGCCGGTGCACTAAAGCAGCTAGGGTGCCTGATTCTGGGCTAGAAAAACTTGATCTGGTCTCATCTAGATTAACATCTACATGTAGACTCTTGGCTACAAAAAGGTATAAAGCTTTGTCAAATATTGCTTTATGTAAAAAAAACAAGACACACATGTGCCTCCCTGATCTATGGCTGCAAATGATCCAGAAAAGTCTGTGAAATCAATATACATGAGAGCATATGGAATTGAACTACAGAACCTGAAGTTCCCAAAGATCTTGAGCTGGACTGTGGTGCTACTAGTACATGAGTGCCTCCCAAAGATCTTGAGCTAGATTGTGGTGCTGTATGAGTGTCTCCCAAAGATTTTGAGCTGGACTGTGGTGCCACTACATGAATATATATATTCATCAGATATTACACACCATAAACAAGAAGTCATTTACACTGATTATTGTTGACAATAAGGTGCTGGCTTGTAGGCCACAGGTCAGCAACTAAACACACAAAGAAAGATTGATCAGATACCACTGTACACATATATGATCCAAAAGCTACACACATATCTTTGCAACTACATGGGTAGAAAGGCCTGTCAGAAACTCCTCCACATGAATGGAGAAAACCTGCTTACATGGGCCTGGATCCTGGCCTTGACTAATACGTGTGTTGATGAGATTTAAGATTGCTTTATGGTGTTTTGGGCATGCAACAACTTGAAGAAGGCTCAAAAAGGTCAGTCAGAGTGTATTCCATACAAATAAAAGACTACACACTGCCATGGATAGAGTCCATGGCTACAAGAGGCAGAAGAACCATCAGATACTACATTGCATGCACAACATGAGGCTACACACATGCTTGGTGCTCACCGGCAGCTATGAGCCGTGGCAGATATGTTTGTCAGACATTACCCAGGACTGTGCAAGCACCTACGGTATTTTCGACATCCCGGGTAGCCTGTTATAGGAACTACAAGGAGGCATGAAGATACTACTTTTAGAGAACAAGAGGCTACTGACCAGTAGCTAGTGAACATGGCTGATCATTGCCCTTATGATACACAATTAAGTGACAATCCCTGCCACCAGGAGTTATATAACCCTTATGCCCTTTCCCACATTTACAAAAGAAGGCTGAAAAACAAGTCCATCAGGATTACTTCTTGCAGTATACAACTTGCTCACCATCTTCATATTGTCCCGGCTGACGTTGCTTCCTCAAGTTCTCTTTTGTTATAGGGGTACGCCCTCGCCTAACCAGCATATAGTCACTGGGGTCGGACAGCCATGGCAGCGCCGGATCAGCATATATTCATTTGAATCAGTGAAGAGTCTTACCGGATTTCAGATTTACTATCATATTCATTTAGGTCCCGAGCCTGCAGAATAGGCGCACCCAGCACATATACCACCTCTGCAAGAGTGACGCCAACCAGAAAAACATTTTTGAAGATCATAATAATGAAAACGGGAGTCAAAGTCGAGGTTTGGTGGCCAGCACCAGACCGAAAGAAATCTTAGAATGGGATTGTATGAATGCTGAGACTGACGACTCGTCCTTTTAGCGGCGCCATAAATTTCATGTGCACCATATTTTCAGCTGCCAGTGTACCTAGCAACAGCAGAAAAGGGCCGTCAATTAAGCGGCACAGAGTGTACCTTCTAGCCTCCGAGCCCCCCCGTGATGACCACCAGGCGCCCCGCCACCAGAAGTTTATTTCCGTGCTTTGAGTTGGCTCAGTTGAGAGGCCTAGGGCCTAGTTAATGTGGCACTCTGTCACCGATTTGCTCGTTCCTGGGCACATCCCGGCATCAAAGGCACCTTGTATGACGAACCCGATTGCTGTTCGTCTGGTCCTTTGATGGCGTTTCCATTGACGTGTATTTTCTTATTGCTCAGGGAGTACAGCTGATATACGCTCGTAAGTAACTTTCTGCGCTACGAGTAGGTGCGACTGGCTTACTAGTATGTCATGTTTGGATATTTCAGTACATGTGCATCAGCGTGACAGGCCCTATTTCATTATTCAGACGCTCCTGACCCCGTTCCCTTCTTGCCACCTCTCGAACATCTGAATCATTGCTGGGGTAATCTGTCGCTTCATGGCTTTTGCAGCGGCAATAAATGCCTCATGAGGAACCTTATTCTTCTCAGCGATTAGCACGGTAAGAGAAGCTAAATGCATACTTGGGTGGCATCCATGTTTTTCTTCATTGTCAACAAAGCCGCTTCTTGGCACAGGGCGGTGATCTCGGCTCCAGAACACCCGTCAGTCTGCATACCAGAATGACGTCAAGTTCCAAGCAGGAAATTGTTAGAACGGAAGAAACGTTAGAAAACTTGCTCACCAGCATTGCAATCTCTTCCACATCAACGTCTGATTTAACACTCATTTTACTCATCCGTATCGTCAAGATCTCTTCTCTGCCTTTCTGTTCAGGTGGCCCAACATACAGAATGCGGTCCAGTCGGCCAGGACGCATGAGAGCTGAGTCCTGGTAATCCACTGATAGGTAACTAAATAGTAGAGGGAACTTGACCGTGCTTACAATGACATCTGGCCTATTAGTGGCAGCCACCACCGTAACTCCCAAAAGTTCCTGCACGCCGTCCATCTCATTTAATAGACTCGTAAGTACGCCTTCGTGTGACCCTGCTCTGGGATCCGTGTTTGCCGACGCACGAGACGTGGCCAACGCATCAATTTCGTCCTTCAACAGAAGATCAAACACCAGAGTGAGCAACAAGTAGTGAAATGGACTGACGAAGAAAATGATGGAAGGCGAAGCTGCCCGAGCCTTCCTGAAAATCTCGCGGACAGCGCGTTCCGATTCTCCAACAAATTTGTTAAGAAGCTACCATCATGATTCCATCGATTAGAAAGAGACTGCGAGTAAAGTGACGCTCGCACTTCAGGACCTTTGACAGCCACGAAATTGACTCCACTTTCACAAGCACAAGCTCTTACTAGGACGGTTTTACTGCATCCGGGTGGACCGTACAACAGGACGCCTTTGGGAGGTTTGACGCCTAGTCTATCGAACGCTTCGGGGTGCAATAAAGGCCACTCGACAGCCTCTCGCAATTTCTGGATCACGGAATCTTGGCCTCCGATATCAGAGTAACGCAGGGGGGGTGTTTCGAAGAACAATGAACGCATAGCAGATGGTCGGACAGAGGGTAGGGATGCAAGAAGATCGGGGAGCGTCAAAGTCAGCTGCGGTACTGAGAGTGATTCGACAGAGGGCGACGATGGATGTGCGGCTAGCCATCGCTTTATAGCTATGGTACCAGCTTCGCGCACAACGGCGCTGAGGTCGGCGCCAACGTAACCGTGCGCACGCGATGCAATGGTATGAAGGTCGTGTTGTGAAATAGAGTGAGGTGTTTTGGAAAGAAGGACATCGAGAATGGCGAAACGAGCTTCAGCGTCGGGAATACCTATATAAGTAATGTGATCAAGTCAGAGACAGTGCGAGTGGCCAAGATAAACAGATACCTAACTCGATTTCGCTATCGAATCGACCCGGCCTACGCAACGCGGGATCGATGGCATTTGGTCTGTTTGTTGTACCAACCACTACTACCCGCCCTCCATCCGCACCTTCGTCTTCCATACCATCTAAGATTGTTAATAATGTAGCAACAACTCTCTTTTCTACCTCCCCTCCTGGACTGTCCTCCCGTCGTGGAACAAGAGCATCAACTTCGTCCAACACAACGATGCACGGACTCTTCTGGCGTGCTTCCTTGAATACATCTCGTAACTTGGACTCTGTTTCGCCGTGGTATGCGGAAGAGAGCTCGGGACCGTTGACAATGAGCACGGAAGATTTGATAGAGGACGCGATGGCGCGTGCCAGATGTGTTTTTCCAGTTCCCGGAGGGCCATGCAAAAGAATACCCCGAGGAGGCTTGAGGCCTGGTAGGCTATAGGATTAGCCATCAGTCTGCAGACATTCGGTAATCATTAACATACCGAAATGCCGGAACAGTTCCGGGCGTGTTAACGGTATCTCTAACAGATCTCGAATCTGTGAAATCTGTTTGTCCAAACCGCCTACGGAAGCATAGGCCTCCAGACTTCGCGTATGCTGTACGATCGGTTCGGTTTGGTCCACGTTACGGTCCTGATTAGCCTCATTGGCAAGAATTGCCACAGATGTGTCCCACCCAACGGTCCATAATTGGAGGTTAGATGTTGCAGATGGCGGCGAAATGGATTCGACGGAGAATCGGCGGGGAAGGCCTTCATATGTAACATCCACCGTCTGCGTGGATGTAATATACTTTAGGTCCACTAAATAAGTAGCCACCAGTTATTTGGCTTTTGGACAATCTGATCAGAACGACGCGACGAACCGAGTGATTCTCGGAGCAACAAAGTCAACCAGTCTCTCTGTTTCCCCTTATCGTTCGAATTTACAGATCCGCTCTCGGATAGTTCCCTTAGGCAGACGGCGCGAGCATCCTGGACATGGCTTGACGATAGTGCGGGCTTGGCCTGGGTTGAAGCTGTGCCAGACAAGGGAACGATTTGTGCCTTTGTGCCTTGCACGAGCCGGGCGGTCAGCAGAAGGGAGGAAGACGCGAAAATAGCTGGAAAGGCGATGGTAGTTAGGACATGACAAGAGTGAAATTTTACCGACAGTCTTGTGACACCTCCAGAGACGGCCACGCAATGCCCACAGCGAAGGCCTGTTAAAGGTGACCGGGTTAGTAAATATTTGCGGTCGTTAAGATGAAAAGGCCGGCATTTTCACTTTCTCTGTTATACCTTCGTCTGCACTTGACAAGGCAAGAATGTCACCAGCGCACACCTTGGCAGCCTTTAGAACATCCGCATGGAGGACAACACGTCGGGCGGCACGAGACGTGTCAGACGTGTCAAGGAGTACAACGTCGAACCGTTTGGATGAAATCGAAGTCATACTAGTAGCTAAGAGGAGGTGGATTTAAATTCAGTTCCTGCGACAGACCTGCGTGGTCACCTTGATAGTTGAAAGTTCCTTACATGTAATAACTGTTTCTATCTCCCGATTCATAGGTCTGGGGTCTAATACGTATTGCTGGGAACGCTTTTCAGAGTTGAAACTTGTCACAGAGTCAGACTCGGAGTTCGTTTTCAAGAATAGCCAACTCGAAAGTAGTACAACGTTAACGGGCATTCATGAAGTGCTGGACGTTCTATCTATTCTTCGCCATTAACATCCTTCTGGCATTGGCGACGTCTGTGGAAGAATTCGACGAGGCACTCAACATTCGGCCTCTCCGCGATGGCAAGGTAGCGTCCACGTTTTCGTTCAAGACTCTTTTGAAAGGAGCTTCACCGAGAAATCCCGAAACTCTCGACACGGACGATACCTGTAAGTCGTGGACAGTTACTTTTCCTATATCAGCCTCTATGATCTAACCAGTTCTCTGGCAGCTCAGCACTACACAGTTTTTCCCCTCGCACTTGGGCAGCTTCTTCGCGAATACGCCGTCACTGAGCTTCATCTCACACTCAACGCGGGAAACTGGAATTATGACCGGTGGGGGTATCCGGACGAACCTGGTGTTGGCACCGGGGCTGAACTGTGGGCATGGATGGGAGACGGCGCTCCTACTACGTGAGTATATTCTCATGTGTTTTTTCATCATTATTTACACACGAAAACAGTGTTGACCATCGATGGCAAGGCCTGCGTAATGGCCTTGCAGGCCTCTTTTGCGCGTCGCTTGGGTCTCTCGATGAGCAACGCTCCACGTCGCCTCTTCTCTCCTTTACTCCCGAGGGTTCACTACCGGGTAGAAATTTTCCACATCGCCTACGCCATGCGTCTCTGCCATCTGAGCACGTTTGCACCGAAAATTTAACCCCGTTCCTTAAACTTCTTCCGTGTAAATCTCTGTCAGGTATTGCTAGCCTACTGAATCCCCACCGACTTTTTGATGCGGATTGGCACGGGATGGGGATACATGTACTATGGCACCCAGATGAAGGGGTTGAGGTTCGACTCACCTTTCAAGCAGTCTCGGATCCCTTACGCTCCTCATTAAGTCATAAGCGAGGTCAGTGCCTTCCAGGAAGCCTGATTGAATCGAGATTATTAATCAATGCTCGATACCGATTAGATTGGTCTTTTGAATCTATATTTGGCAGAAAGATTGGCAGGTCGTGTCCCGTTGCTCGGTCGAGCTGCGTCGTGGTCATGCTCCCCAAGGTCGAGAAGTACTCTCTTAGCCCGGATCCGTCAACGGTTGGAGATGACCGCGTTACGTTCGATCTGCTTCATAGTACGTTGTTCAATGCCCGATTCTGATTCTCTATTGACATGTCCATTAGCCTCAAGACTACTGCCTCTTGATGTGGGGATGCAGTGGCCGGAAGAGCTTAAATTTGAATATCGTCTGCACCTGTCCCTATACTCGTCTGCGTGACCTGACTTCACTTCTACAATTAGCTTTGGCTCCTCCAGCTGAACCCCTCACCTCCATTTCCGTGCAACGTACACTCAGAGGATCAAGTCAATCCCGCGGTCAACTATTGGTTGTTATCACGAATAACAACCCAACGGAGTTGCAGGTTATCTACCTCGAGACTGTACCGTGGCTTCTACAATTCTATATTCACACTCTCAAAATAGTTTGTGATGGTATCGCTCGTGGTAGGCTTCTCGTTGATTTAATAGAGTCCGTTGTTCATATTCTCCTAATCTTTAGCCGACCTCGTTTCTGCAATCTCTTACACGCCGTCCATTCCTCATTCTCGCCCAAATACGTTCCAGAGCATTCTCACTTTACCCGCAAATGGCACAGTCCATATAGTCATGGACGTCACGAAATCGTTCCTGCGCTATACAGAGCATCCCCCAGACGCTCAAAGAGGCTGGGACTTGCCGCCCGCTGTCCTCCTACCACTTGGGAATTTCAGCACAATGGGCACTCAAGATCATAGTCCGCAAAGGTTTTACACTTCCGCGCTCTTGGTGGATTTGGCTACCCCCGATTTCAGCATGCCGTACAACGTCATCATTTTTAGCTGTTCTCTAATGGCGTTCATTTTTGGCAGCATTTTCAATCTCCTGACAAGAAACTTTGTGATAGTGTCCCTTCGCAAGGAGACCGGTACAAATACAACGCATGCATGATTAGATACCTCTTGGCGACTGACACGGGCTGACAGAAGCAGTGCTGGCCATCTATCTAACCTTTCTGATTAGAATCAATCAACGATCTTGCAAGAACGTCCAATTCTCAACAGCCACCAATAAGGACTCTAAATCAGTCCCAACCTGGCACGCTAATTCTCATTTTGTCACCAAGTAAAGTCAGTCGTTGCTGAAGTATTCCCGCGAACAAGTGGCCCCCTGGAGCGATAGTGTCAGCCAACTTGAAGGCCATATAATAATCAGGAACAGAATCCCCATGAAGGATAGCACCAGGGTCAGGTTGTGACACAACCTCAGACGCACCTTCGACAACTCAAATACAGCATTCAAGGACGACCCAAGCAAATCCGATAGAATCGATCACGGCTTCCCATGCATGGGCAATGCCAGACATCTTGAATATCAGAAAAGTGTCTCGTAGCTCGTAACTCCCAACTACAATGGCCTTGTACTCCTAAGCCATGGCGTTAAATTTGAAAGCGATCCACGATATCGCACGTTGGGTTCGCCACCCCACACGTCGGCTCAATTCACTCCTTCGCGGCCCAATCGCAAGAGAACGTGGCTTCAGAAAAAAAGCTTTCTGATGGGGACCATAGGCCCGGTTGGAAGCCGCCGGAGCCTAGCTCCACAAAGCCCGGCCGACGACATCTCACCCTGACCGCAAACGACGGAACTTGACAAGCAGAGTGACCATAGATTCGGACCAGCCTTCTGAGTTAACGTCAACCCGAAAATTAAACTATTGCCTGAGAACCAAATCAGCGTTCGCCATCCAGCACGCTCAAGTGGTCAGGATCTGTGTCTGATAGCCCCCTGCAGTCACATGGGAATCCTGGTTATTCCGGAATACTTGTACAGCAAAAATCGACATGTGGTTCTCCTTGATCTCACGGAAACGGAGTCTTGCTAGGATGAATGCGGTTATAATGATTGTCCAGAGGCTCGCTGCGATTTAATATTACGGCATATTCCATACAGCGGCTGAGGATTGGAGCTCGTCAAAATGACATAAAAGGTCGCAGGGCTCCGCCCTAGTTGCATAAACTTGGACCCATACCCTCTAGCCTGTACCACCTCATACAATCGTCAATCGTCGCCGTATACCTGTTTCTTGAACTTCATGTGCCAACAATTAGCGTAGGTCCATTCACTTCAAGTTCTTCGAGTGCCCAACTGAGGTCTGGAATCAAGTGAAGGTACTCGGTGGAAGCGTTGTGGGGTAATGTGTTGCCTATCTTGGCCAGCGAGTGACGTCTAACTTGCGATTATGAATAGCATTTCCAAAGACATCTAGTCACGGCCATTTATGATTGCAATTCTTCTCGGTGCTGTCCCAAAAAGAAAGACGTCACCACCATATGATTGACTAACAGGAATATAGATGCGAAAAGAGTATGCTACATCCGCGTAATTGTCGCAGTCCGAATTGCACCAAAGTAAGTGACCCGCTCGGAACCAAAGTTTCCGACTGCGTGGCGCTGACATTCGAGTCTGACCAGAACTTTGGCCCAGAAGTACAAAAGGATGCTGACAGCGTTGAGGAATTCTGTTTTGCATGTCGGGCGGCATTTGCGCGTCAAGGGCGAGCACATTGAGGAGAGCGGAGAGGACCATTAACGTCGCCGAGAGTTGAGAGAAACAAACTAGGACCTCGTCCATATATACCAGTAGAATATTGCCAGCAGATTAATGGGTAAGGCTTTGGTAAACCAGCATCGTCAATCCTGGGAGGAATGGCACTTGGAGTTAGTCGTGCCGTCCATCCGACGTCGATAAGGGGATACGCACCAATTATGATTCCGAAACTTTTCGTAGTGCCCTAAAAGGACATCAGCGGTAGTGCCAAGATCTTATCGACAAGGCGACAAACCTTTAAAGTTATGCTCTGCCTATGGGCGACGCCATTCGTGGTGACATGGCCACTGCGCAGACATTTTCCTTGGCCCCGAATCCGGGCAATTCCTGCTACATGGTATGAAACGGCATGTTGCGTACCTCAAACTCCACGTCTTGCACAGCAAGAATACATTCCACAAGCGCGGAGAATCCCGACTGAGCGAAGCAGAAGTGGAAGAAGGGCTGTCATCACGTGCTTTACAATTAGGGTGTGCGCTCAGGCCGGTGCCTCAACAATGCACAAATTCGTGATCCTTCCGTCATTCCCTTGTATTGATGTGCGTCGGAATTGACTAATATGACGTTTTGCTCTGTGCTCAGAACAACCGACAAAGTCGGTGAGTACAATGGGAACGGAAGTCCTCATGCTTCGCTTCGTACCGAATCAATTCAAGTTTCGGGTCCAATTCGCACGAGAGGAACAAGGGCCGACTCGGATTGACTCGCCAACAGTCATAATGGGAAATCGGACCAGGCTGCAATTTCACTTTGGGGCAGACCATCGTGACCAGTCGCGTTGCCGCGATGCTGTCTCGTTGTGATGCCATGATGAGTTTGCGCTTTTGAATTTGGCATGGCAGAACCGCGTCAAGGGGCAGAGGCTTGACACCTGTCTTTCTTCCTCCAATGGATGGATCAGCCCAATCACGCTCGATCGTAGAACGCATTTGCTGCCAGTGACTACCATCGATCGCAGAACTTGAAGCTTCAATACGAGAGGAATACATTAACGTCTCAATTGAACGGCAATAGAAGCCTTACCGCTACCCGTTACCGTCCGTCGTCTTCGTGGCACCTACAAAGTCGGTTCTCCTCACGGCGTATCTATTGTAAACCGAGTTCACAGATAGCACAACTTTCTCACTGTCCAGCGTCATGGTCCCACAGCAAGTTCAAAACCGTGCCAACACAGGCTTCAACTGCCCCCCTTCCTCGTGGCCAAACTGACGGACCCGAGTAACGCACGAACAGTCTTGCAGGCTCTACTCATCAGAAGCAAATAGAATCTGGGACAAGCCGTCGATAAGTGCTAGAAAAACTGTGTCTTTCGTCAACATCAGCTGGACCAAATACATGAGGGACTCACAACTCTCCGTCGCACGCGTGGGTGGGCCTGCACCTTCGGGCGTACCTGGCCAAAAGGAATCTTCGCTACATTGGTGAAAGCGAAAGATGTACCGAGAGAAACGCACCTGCGGGCCTATGTGGATATCACACACACATCAATGATGATCCAATTTGAACGGACTCGGAACCCCAGTGGCCAAGCCATCAACGTCAACGTTACAGACGGGGTCTTAGTGTCCCCAGAAACGCCATCTTTCGCCTAGCAATGATAGATTCTCCAGCAAGGAAAGCGAAAGACGTCCTGCCTGTAAGGTCACAAGACTGTGTGGGCGTCTCAGCCAATTTGAGTGGAATCGAATGACCTGCCAGTAGCGGAAAGACGCCCTCTAATGCGGAATGAAATAATAATAATCGAGTTTCAGTCATGGCCCACCGCTTTCGGACGGTTATCCACACGAAGCTCCCCCATCGTGAGCACCTTCACGACTCGGTACGTGCCATTCTCGGAATAGGCCTCAGTGGGACAGCCTGGGATTGATGTCTGAGAGTGACGTAGAACATCATGACAGACGGCAGGGTGCGTTTTTCCTGGTGCATCTTTCGCTTTCATCCTCCCCTCGCATGAGAACCGTGGCGCCTTCCGTGATTGCTGGAAAGATACCGTTTAGACTAGACCAGCGCTTATGTGCACAGGACTAGTGGCACAGCTTGGATATCGTCATGGGGTTGGGGTGCCAAAGCGAACGGAGGAACGTGGAGAACACGTTCTCCTCAGTGTTATCTGCTGCCAGTGCTACTATGCATCACCCACTGGCATCGGCACCCCAAGAAGTTCGATGAAATGCAGTACAAGTCAGTTGCAATGGCTTGCAGAGCGACTCAAGGGGATCACGCCGCCATCATCGCGGGCGGTCCGGATTTCTCTCTACAGCTCCACAACTTACTCGGACTACGGACTGCACATTGCAAAAAGTATAGACCCAGAACGACAGAAAACACCCCGCCTCCCCAACACTTGAAACCAAACCAAACCGTGACCGCGACGTCAACTCTACCACCACCCGTGCCCGTACTACTGCGGGTTGGGGCAGGAACTTCAACCCAACCCTAGATCGTGTGTGAAAATCTAGGAAGGAGCGCGCGAACCCTAAAAAAAAAAACTACCAGCGTGGGCCCATCGCACCGGCGCGCTTCGCCGCTCCCCACGTCCTCAACATCGTCATGGTCCTCACCCAAGGACCCGTGCCGAAATTCGCCTTCTGCCTTGCGCGCATCTAGCCTCGCTTGGGTCTGGGCGACAGAGGGGGCTTGCCATAGTTCTTGACGTATCTCTTGGCTGTGGCGAGGGCTATGTTGTGTTTCATCAACCCCTTGGGCGACTGCGGGGAGCTTGGCGGGCCGCTTGGAGGCGGAAGGTCTGGGGAGTTTGGTGGGGCCGTGATTTTGGGGGGGCTGTCTGGCCAGGACTCGTAGACGGCCGACTCGAGCCGGTTGAGGTTGGGGTTCGGTGTTTCTTTCCGGCGGTTGCAGATGGTGTTGCCACGGGCGCAGAGCGTGCTGGCTGCTCGGCGTTCGAGGGCGGTGGGTTTTCTGTTGGAGGTGTTAGTGTTGGTGTGCATGTGGGAGAGGCAGTGTGTGTGTACCTGTGAATTGGGGCGGCTAGGGTTGAGGAGAACGCGAGCGCGATGGCTGTGAAAATGAGGAGTGATCTGTTGAGCATGGTGTCCAGCACCGGAAGTGAAGTGTAAGTGGGAAGAGCTCTGCTGGGGGATGTTGGAACGCCGGCGGGTTTTTATAATTAATCATTTATGGGCGGGTGGGACTTCATGAAATATTTTTTTCGGAAACTTTAGGGGATGATATGAGTTTCCCGTGATCTATATAGGCGGAGTGCGGCGTTCCGTTTAGGCAATAGAGCCGGGCATCAAGCCGAAGGACTTGTGACCGTACGAGGGTGACCGCAATATGAATGCTAACGTGTGTGTATTGACGGTGTGCTATCCGTTGTGGGGGACCACCTGTGTCAGTATCGCCGTTCGGCGCGGGTTGTTTCCCCCTCCGAGGCCGAGGCAGCCGAGTCGGTCGAAGTCTTCGCACAGCGAACCCGTTTCACACCACAAAGTTACGGGCACACATGCGCCCGCCAGTTTGAGGCCGCTTATTTTGTGCAGGCGAGCCATGCGGGGGATTTTCTTTTGACGTGAGACATTCTTGGCACAAAACAGCATAACTAGGGTATATCACACGAATGACTACTGGGAGAAACGTCACGCGGGCGACGGTCCTGGGTTCGTCGTTTTGTCTTCGAACCTTACCTGCTTCTTCTTCGGCTGGCCGTCCGTGTGCGTACCGGATGTGAGGGAGGATTTGAAGGCGGGGGGGATGGTGTCGGTGGCTGGTTGGTGCTGAGACTTTTGTGAGTTTTGTAACGAGTCTGGTGGAGGTTTGTGTATAGAGTTTTCTAGGGAGGATAGAGAGTTTTCTGAGGAGGGTGGAGAGTTTTCTGAGGATTGGGATTGAGAGGATTGTGTGAGGGTGGGCTTCCCCCCACCGAGGGTGCGGGAGGAGGACTTGGTGGAGGAGGAGAAGAACTTGAAGGAGGGGAAGAAGGTGGTTTTTTTGGGTGGGTCCGAGAGGCGCGGGAGGGTTGTCTTCAAGTTCTTTGAGCGACTGAGCTTGTCCGTGTCGAGGGTGGTGGAGGAGGTGGAGGGGGCTTCGTAGAGCACGCGCACTTGCGTGTCGGGTTCTGCCACTGGCAGTGGCTGTCCATTTTTGGCTTTCCGAGCATTTTGTCGTTGTTTTTTCTTGGAAATCGAAGTGTCGATGAAGCCACCGCGGGGGCGGAGGATGGCGCGTGGTTGGAGGTCGGTGGGATTTCTGTTTGGAAAGTGAGTTAGCTGGAGGATTGGGATGGGAGGAGAGAGAGAGAGAGATGCGCACATAGGGAGTGGTGCAGCTAGTGCGAGAGAAATTGCAGTGAATATAATAATGATTGGTTTCATTGTGACCAGCACAGAGAGGGGAGCTCAGCTTGAGGGCGACAACGCATCCAACACATCCCTTTTATCCGCCCTCAGAGTCGCACTGGCAACGTCGCGTCGTTCAGGTAATTTTTTTTTGGCGGCATGGAATCATGTGTGACGGCTTCCCGTACCCTTTCTCGTCCTCTTTTTTCGCTGGTTTTCGGGTTTTGTAAGGTGAAAATTTTGACACCGCGTACGTACGTGTCAACGGCGGTCGTCACGCAGTCAACAGTATACTGCTGCCCACCAACTTGAACTTTACGCCTCCAATCCCGTCTTCATCTCTAGGGAACGTTCAGGCGTCACGCAAGGCCTTTTTATTCGTTGGTTTTCGGGTTTTGTAATAAAAATTTTGTCAACTTTTTTTTTCTCGTTGGTGTGTTTGCGCGTTTTACGTGTACGCGCCATCGTCAACGCACGATATCTCATTTCTGTCGTCACGCACTCAACACCAACGACTAGTATACTGCTGCCCACCAACTTGAACTGGACGCCCCCAATCCCATCTTCCCCTCTGCCATGGTCTCATCCCTCGCCCTCCCAGTAGGGAACGTTCAGGCGTCACGCGAGCGTCCTTCGGCCCCCAACTCGCTCCCTCCGCCCACATCACCGCTGCTCGACGGCCAGGCGCTCGCCCTTTTTTGCGGCCTCCTCCGCGCGCACCTTCCATGTGATCCGTTTTCTCAGGGCCCTGGTCGCGCCATTTATCTGGGTGTTGTCGAGGGTGCTCTGGTCGTCGATTGTCAAGATGGTCCCATCGGAGTGGGGGTAGATGATCGGCTCGGCGGCGTAGTGGTTGGTCGTGTCGGTGGGGGGTGGGGGTGCTCGCGGGGATTGTGGCGGGGATCCTGGCGGGAACCCTTCGATCGTCACCTTCTTCTTCGCCTGGCCCTCCGTGCGCGTACCGGATTTGAGGGCGGATTTGAGGACGGTGGTTTGGGTTTCGGGCGGGGGGGGTTGGTTTTGGTTTTGCGGGGAGCGTGGTGGGGAGCGTGGTGGGGAGCCGATCTCGTTGGGCTCGAACTTGATCCTGCCCCCCATTGAGCGAGTGAGCGTGGGCTTGCTCACGCCGAGGGAGGGGGTGGTGGAGGGGCAAGGGGTGCCCGTGTTGACCGCGTCATAAGGGTTGGGGCAATGCGCGTACAGGTTGGGTTTGTCTGTCTTTTTGGACCCCCCAAGTTTTACTTTGCCGAGGAAGCCGGGACGAGGGGCGGGGGGGACAGTGGCCTTCGGTGTGGCCTTGTCCCCGCCGAGGGAGGAGGATGGGTGAGCGTCGTAGAGCACGCGCACTTGCGTGTCGGGTTCTGCCACTGGCAGTGGCTGTCCATTTTTGGCTTTCCGAGCTTCTTGTCGTTTCCTTCTTTCGGAAATCGGAGTGTCGACGAAGCCACGGGGGCGGATGGTGCGTGATTGGAGGTCGGTGGGATTTCTGTTTGAGAAGTGAGTTAGCTGGAGGATTGGGAGGAGAGAGAGAGAGATGCGCACATAGGGAGTGGTGCAGCTAGTGCGAGAGAAATTGCAGTGAATATAATAATGATTGGTTTCATTGTGACCAGCACAGAGAGGGGAGCTCAGCTTAAGGGCGACAACGCCTCCAACGCATCCTTTTTATCCGCCCTCAGAGTCGCACTGGCAACGTCGCGTCGTTCAGGTAAATTTTTCATCGAATCACGTGTGACGGCTTCCCGTATGGCGCCTATTATACGGACGGCCTCTTTTTCGTTGCTTGGCGGATATATTATTTCTG
Organism: Hygrophorus pudorinus; assembly: GCA_003314045.1. Classification (NCBI taxonomy): domain Eukaryota; kingdom Fungi; phylum Basidiomycota; class Agaricomycetes; order Agaricales; family Hygrophoraceae; genus Hygrophorus; species Hygrophorus pudorinus. The sequence continues at coordinate 4,328 of QLPF01005070.1, read as the reverse complement.
TCAACGGCGCTCGTCACGCACTCAATACCAACGAGTAGTATACTGCTGCCCACCAACTTGAACTGTACGCCCCCAATCCCATCTTCCCCTCTCTGCCATGCACTTCCGTCATCTCATCCCACATCGCCCTCCTAGTAGTGCACGGGGCTACTGCTAGGGTCGGAGTCATGCCAGTCGTCCTCAGCGGCAGCTGCCCTGACCATATCTGCGCGAGCGTCCTTCTTCATCTGGCGCGTTGTGATCGGCGCTGTTATGGGCTTGGTCGCGCCATTTCTGTTGGTGTTGGCGATGGTCTTCCAGTTGAAGATGTTTAGCCTGGACATGTGTCGTTTGGTACTGGCGTTGTTGCCTTCGGCGACCGTGCGGACGGTGTTGACGCAGCCCTTGATGCGGGTCTTGACGCGGCTGCAGAGGCCGGGGGTGGGGGTG
>QLPF01005041.1:0-10226 GCA_003314045.1 Hygrophorus pudorinus | reverse complement strand
AAGGACGGAAGTCATAGTTTGCGATAGATATCTGACTTGCTGATCAAACTTATACTAGTCATGGTCATCTGCCGGTGTGGGGCGATAACCTGTGATTCTAACACAAACAAACAACACCAACGGTTGAATTATCAATGCGGTACAAGAGTGCCTCACACACTCGTCATAAAATTGACACCTTAAAATTGACACCTTAGATTCAACAAAATAAGCTCCAGCGCGACAGCCAAGAATTCAGAACACGAAATATATATGATAACAGATATTACCATGTATGTCCAGACACTTGTTCCTAGGTGCGTACTTCAAGTTACACAAAACACATATGGCATTAATGAACGGGTGATGATAGTGAGCGTATTACAGCGTCTTCCAAGGGTAACAAACTGTGAAACGTACGAGGTCAGAGACAAAGATTGAAGTACTGAGAGATCAACCACACGCACAAAGCCAGAGGCTCCCGCATCAAGTGAGAGTTGGAGCAGCAGCCATGATAACATCATCAAGAACGACGGTAGGCTCAGATGCAGGCGTCTGGACAAGAACATTCCCCGCAGTCGACTGATTGAAGGATGACGACGAATTCGGTACGTCCTGTACCGTCGATGGGGCCGGACTCTTGGCCGTCGCGTTATTTTGCGGCGCCGCTTGCTTCTCGCTCCCTTTATGATGGTGCGTCGTAGCCCCCACTGCAGCCCCCACGACCACACCGACGACGACGATGACAACGACGGCAATAATGATGGCACCATTTCTCGTACGCCACCATGGGAGTGAGCTCGTGGGTGGGTACTCGGCGAGTTTTTCCCTCGACACATGCGCGCTCCCAGCTTCAACTGCGGCGGTAGATACAGGCGGATCAGATACAGGCGGATCAGATACAGGCGGATCAGATACAGGCGGATCAGATACAGGGGGTGCAGAAGGTGCAGCTGTATCGGGAGCTCGGTTTGGGGTTAAAAGATCGACATTGTACCCTTCCTAGTGATGGGCAACCAATATGAGGTTGAGTTTTTGGGGTGGCTACTGATGCATACCTGGAGTTCTGCCCTGGTAGCGGCTGGCGCTGCGGCGAGGAGGTTTTCATCATAAGTTTTTGCCATGAGTCTGGGCGATGATGGGGAAGGTGACAATGGGATCTGCCACCGTTTTTGCGGAGTGCTAAAACTTGAACGCTGGAGGTGCCTGGGGCTATGTGCCGAGGGCTAATAATAGTGAGGAGTTCTCCAAGTGAACTTGCTGAAGCTTCAAGCTCAGGTCTGGAACAGGAAAATCAAAACTTAAATGTATATCACTTTTTTCACGTGGAGCAAGTATTTCCCAGTCATTCTGCCCGTTGGCTTTCTGAAGTCTTTGGATGCGAGCAGGATGGGCCTGCTGTACAATACATAGGGCACATCGTCGCCAAAGAAGGCCGTCTGCTTACGTTCCCAAACATCCTCCAGCATCGGGTGTGCCCATTTGGCCTGGCCGACAAGACCAAGCCAGGGCACAGGAAAATCCTGGCTTTATTCCTTGTGGACCCACACATCAGGATTATCTCGTCAGCAAATGTGCCGTGTCAACAGAAGGAGTGGTGGTCACAGGAACTATTGCCCGAAAGGGTGTTCTCCGTGCTCCCGGCCGAAGTGGTGAAGGAGGTGGTGGTAGATAACGTTGAAGTGTTCCCCATTGGCTTGGACGAGGCGAAGGAGCTGAGGATCGAGCTGATGGAGGAAAGGAAGGTGTTTGTGCAGAAGCACGAGAGACTTTTTCGCTTTGCGAACATTGATGTAAGTACATGTGCTTTCTCATTGTAAATGCCGTCGTCTGACACTGGCTCGGCCATTCGATGCAAGTTGGCCTGGAATAAGGCTCTTCCTGGTGGGCACTCTCGAGGAGTGGTGTTCTTTTTTTTTCGACCAGGTACGGACCTTGTTGTTGGACCTGGGTAATAATCTTTGTGGAGGAAATATATCAGCCGGTGGCTGAGTAGCATCGCAGACTTCGGTTCGAGGTAAAACTTATGATGATGATAGGATCAGCAGCGAAGACCACGCCCTGCGCATAACCTCGTGTGTTCATCCGAGGCGGAAGCTTTTCAGTACAGAACCCTAGATGTGTGCCGTCCCCGATGGTAACTCTATCCTATAGTAGTACTAGCGCTACCAGTAAAAGCGCTTACTTGCGCCTAAATAATTACGATCGAACACCATAGAGACAAACGCATTCAAGCGATTCAGGGCCAGTACTACATGTACAGCAGATCTTCATTTATTACACCCTAGCGCTCACTCGTCGTAATCGGAAAAAAAAGAGCGCAGCGTAAAAAAAGGATTTTTAATTATGTAAAATTTGTAGTGATATATAATACGTAGAAGCGCGCAGTACGCAACGCAAAATATAAGAACGAAATAGATACGTAGATTGATATAAGAACCTCGAGGATCATCGTGCGACGAGGAAAACCGGTACCGGCACGCTAGCACGCCAAAACATATAACAGTGTCGTGCCGAGCCAGAGCAGACAAGACAAGAAAAGCTAAGGATATAACAAGCTGCCAGATCTAGACGTCTATTCACAATGTTGAAAACGTCCTGAGGATACGAAGGGGGTTTACGGGATGCTGGGAGGTACGACAATGAAACAATAGCAAGGGATGACAGATACAAGTGTGGTCGACAGTAACGCCCAGGCGTGCGCGTGTGGCTGACGGAGGTGTCGAAGCGTGATTAGGTGATAACGAAATTAAGATACCAGTTGATTAGTGAGGGCTATACCATACTTCGTGAAGGGAGAGGGGTGAATGCGCGAACCAACCAATGAAAAAAAATGGGGGGGAGTGTGCCATCACATCGTGACATGCTGTGGATGCACTGTCGAATAATACCCGTCCTCGATCGTCGTGAACTGCGCCGGATCCACCGAATACATCCCATGCTTCGTGAAATGTCCCGCACCACCAGTCGGCCGCACCCCATACCCCTCGCCCACATAAGGCAACGGCGAGTCGCGCGAAAACGGCGCCGGCGAGTCCGTGCGGTACATATCCCCATACCCAGCCGACGACACAGGCCTCTGCCCCACAACAGACACACCAACACTCGCAAACGAAGCCATATCCGCATCCCCCCCTTGCTCCAAATTCATGTTCATCATCTGCCTCATCTGGTCGTGCACTGACCCGCCAGACGACGACCGAGGGTGCTCGTCCGCGCGCGTGACCTGGTGCGCAGACGCTGACGCATAGTCGAGTGGGATCGGGTACGTCGACGGGCTGGACTGCGCCGAGCCGTTCCTCGAGCCGTGGTTATATGCCATCGCACTCGCGTACGGGTGGTACCCCCTCCCCGCGCCCGTCGAGCCCATCTGCGAGAAGTCCCCACCCGCGGACGTCACCGGCCGCCTTGAAGAGTCCACATTCCGTATTAACGACGGTGTCATGCTCCGATGTCTCCTCACAGGCCCAGCACCCCCCGCGTCCATCCCTGCTAGTCCGAGCATATTTGGGGGGTACAACGACGCATGGTCAAATGCCTGTTTATGCGACGGTGCAGATATTGAGGTCACGTAATCTGAATCTGTGGAGCTGGACGTTCCGCTATGGTTGGTGCCGTTGTTATACATCGAAGGAGACTGGTGGCGCATATAACCCGCAGGCGAGGATGTCAGTGATGACCGGCCACTGCGTATAAGCGGGATAACCCCAGGCGGTGGCGATGGCGCACTGACAGTACTAAATGCGGGACTCGGATGAGGCCTGTTCGCCCACTGCGACCCAGACACATCGACATACTGCGACCCATCGGTCCCCGTCGAATATGGCGATGTTGACCCCAACCCGGGTGTATAATACAGATCCTGGCCGGCATTCGCATACCCAGGCATCGGGTCCGTCGCAGGCGCTGAAGCAGTGGTAGTGACAAGTCCCTCTTCGTCTCCCGGCACGTCCTGCACATCCCCTTGCACCTCCACCTCGCACATTTGCATCTGCGCATCCGGCAAACCGTCCATCCCCGTCCCTGCCCCATACCCCATACCGAAGCTCATGCCTGATGTGTCCATGCCCATCACATACGCTGCTGCGATCCCGTCGTCCCCCTCGAGCTCATCGACTTCCTCGCTCTCCATGCCCCCACTCTCCCCGCCGTCGTCGTACTCGTACTCCCACTCCCCTGCACCGGCGCCTGGTACTCCTGCAGAACCATCGCGGACGTGGGTGCGCAGATGCTGATTCAAGTTGTCCGATCTCGAAAATCTCTTCTTGCACCGCTGGCACTGATACGGTCGTTCCATCGTATGTGTCCGGAGATGGCGCTTCAGGTGTTCCATGCGCTTAAACAGCCGCCCACACGAAAACAGCGGGCACACGAATGCCTTGGTCTTCACTATCATCCCCGAAGACGTCGTATCCGCTGGGTTTACCACAGTAGTAGCAGGTGCCGTCACAGCTGACGAGGACAGCCCGCCCATCGCATCATGCCCCACATCCGGGATCGCATACGACGGCCCAGGAGCAGGCACCGCAGGCCTCTGCATCACAAACGCTTGCTGCGCGCCAAACCCAGCACCAGCGACCGGATACGAATGTCGATGGATACCCTCATGGCTCCGAGTCCTCTCCTGCCCAAGCAGTTTCCGCCTCTCGGCGACGCTCGCAGGCATTAGCTCGCCCCGCGCCTGCTTGACAAACATATCCGCCGCGCTCATGCCCTCGAGTTCCATATCAACGTCGTGCACAGCATCGTGTCCGTGTCCGTACCGGCTGGCGGGGAGGAAACGCCGCCCGCGCTCGTCGTCACCGCTCCCGCTCTCCTTGCGCATCATAGCCCCAAGCCCGCTCCCGCCGGGGGGCCGGCCGCCTTTCTTCCGCCGCTGCTTGTAAGTCGGCGAGCCCTCGAAGAGCGAGAACATGGAGAAAAAGGGCGTCCCGGGGCCACGCATCGCCGGGGGCAGATTCGACGTGAGGTTCGATGAGGACGAGGAGGCGGTTGCGTTAGCGCTGAGGTGTGAGTGAGGATGTGGATGTGATGAGTCCATGTCGGAATTGTTGGAATGGTGGGAGTGATTAGAATGGTTGGAGTGGTTGGAGTGGTCGTCTTGGTCGGAAGACATCTCCTCGCCACCCGTATCTTCCCCGCGGCCATCTTCACCATTGACGTCGTTCCTATCTCGTGCTGAACCCTCAGCGATGCCTTCCATCGCACCGCCCTGGACCTCCTCGACTCGACGCACAGCCGCCTCCAGCTCACATTCGCCCTCTTTGCCCCCACCGGCCTTGCTGAACTGCTCGTACAGCGACCGTTTGGGATCGTACGTGAATGACTGGGCTGGTTCGCCTGTGCGATCAAGGCGCGCGTGAGTAAAATAGTTTCACGTGCGATCATAGACGATCAAAGAGTGACTCACCGGTGATGACAGTCGTCGGCTCCAGACCCATCTTCTCGCGCTTAAGATCGCGCTCGAGGGCATCGAGGAAAAGGCGGTCATGTGGAACTGAAAACCTGTGCATATGTGGGTTAGTCACGGACGGCGAAAGACCGGGGAGAACCGCACCAATAAAACACTTTTTGTTTCTTTTGCGTCCTTATACACTGGTACTTGAACAAAAGGTCCAAGAACGGCGACTAGCAATAAACATCAGCATGACGCAATGAAGAACCATCATTAACCTACCTTTGGCTCCTCCAAGCACGCATCAACGCCGGGCTTCAAGTTCCTCAAATCGCTAAACACGCCCTCCTCGAACTTCTTCACGTTTCTCACGGGTCGGCCAAAAGCCTCGAACCGGAAGACCAGGGCACGGACAATGTCTGTGCCCGTGATGTGGTAGAGGCCGGACCACAAGACGCATGTGACGTATTCCTGGGAGGGGAGGAGGAAGCGGTTTAGTGCCGGGTGTGTTGGGAGGGGATAGGGCGGCTGTGCTGGTTGTGCTGGTTGGGTGGCGGGAAATGGGGTGGTGGATTGGGAGGGAGTGGAAGTGGAAGACGAGTCGTCCCACCTGGACGGTGCGGTTGCCAGAAAAAACTTGAGTTTATCGAGGTGTGCGAGGCGATCTTGCTCTTGAGTGGTGAGTGGCCTAGATAAGCCTCCACTTATCCCAGGAGTGGATGTTGTGTAGTCAGTTTCTGAGGACGATAGCAGTGATTGTGGTTGCGGTTTTGCGGTGGCGGGGGATTGTGCGTGAAACTGGGCATGAACTTGGGCGTTAGACGGGCGCGCGGTGTACTCGTCGTGTTCTGGTGGGGTTGAATTTGCTGTTGAGACTTGAAGTGGAGTGCCAGGCCCTGGGTATGAATGTGATGGCTTTGGTAGTTGCCTGGGTTGTTGCTGAGGTTGTTGGTGAAAAGGGTGGTAAGTTGAAGATGGATTGGAGTATGAGCGATGATGATATTGATCCATTATATGGTTAAAGAGTATGCTAATCGCATAACTGGGGATATGCTGATCAGCAATGAATGTGATACTTTGGTTGTACGTACGTTAAAAGCGCTTATCGTCGTCGTGCACGGTGGTCACGGATATAGTTGTGGTTGTGGTAGTGGTGGTAGTGGTGGTTGTAGTTATAAAAGTCGCGGACTCAAAAAAAAAAGACCAATTCTACGGCAGATCCTTTGAGTTGCACTTTGAGTTGTAAAGTAGTGACAAGTTCTCAGGGCTATGCGGTCTTCCGACCGGGTCACGGTTACCATCAGTCCACCATCCTCGAGCACACTGTCTGACCCGTTCACCACCAGGACGCCATCAACGATATCAATTCTCGTACCCAGCCAATCACCTTTCATTCCGTTAATTGTAACCCTGCACAGCTCTTAACCTTGTTTTTTTTTCGTCAAGACAACCTCCCACCCAACTGTTAAACCTGATGACGGTCAAAAGATACAGTACTGCTTGAACGTAATCTCATACGAGCTGCTGTGCACGACTCCGAGGCTCTGATATCTATCACAGAGTTCAAGTTTGCCCATGCCATCGCCTCGTGTGGTCACTAGTGCCTCACCCAGGTCCTGGCGCATATTCAAAAGATCCGGTGCATTGTTCTTGACCTTCTTATTGTTAAAAGTCCAGAATCTCAGGATACGACTCCACCGTGAGCGGAGAGATCTTCCGTCCTCATAAGTCAACTCTATCCGGAAGGTTTGCAACTAGTACTGTACTAGCACATCCGGGGCTTTTACCTACCGCACACCGTCACGGTGGCCGTCGTCGGCCGTGCCATTTACGCCGCAAGTACACCTTAAGCGTTCTCCTCGCATTCACATTTCCTATTTCTGGCAACATTTAGCTTTTATAGTACGTACCAGCCAACCTGCCACAAGGCCAGGAGATTCATCACTTATCGATCCAGGCAATTACCGGGAACATATGGTCAACTCTCCGATTGGCACGGCTGTTAGTCTGAGTGGCGGACAACCTCATGTCCTCATCTTACTCACCTACACGTCATGTCATGTCAATTATTCACCCAATCGCCGACGCTGACGCAAACCACGGCTGAGGTGCCAAGTGGAATGTCAATGCAGCGTGTCGCCGCAGGTACAGAGAGGCCACCAAGCCATGGCCAGTCCATCGCCATAAGGATGTCGTCCGAAGATCCAAATCGTAGTCATGCCAAGGCAAGGCACACCTTGGCACAGTCTGCATTGAGGCTTCGAGTGAGCTTGACCATGGTGGTATGATATATGGTGAATTGAAGGTGCGAACCATCGGTACCGGAGGATGTTGCGTAATTTGGTAATTTATTGCTTTTGCGCGGGGATATTTGGAGCCCCATCATGATCCTCAACGTGCATTTCGAATTCAGACTGCCAGCCCAGTACGTTCATCCAAGCTAAACATGAACGTACCGCACACTGGCAGCGCTTTGCCAACGTAGATCGTGCGCGACCGTGACTGCAGCGCGTAGTCAGTCTGATCAATAATGAGTCCGTCATCATCATCATAGAAGCTATAGGATGGCATCACGGAGGCCCTGTGATAGAACGAGAGGTGAGATACGGCGAGACTGAGAAGAACACAGCAGTGTGATAGCACTCATACCGAGAACATCACCCTAAGTCCCCACCAATCCACCCAGTAACACCGAATGCCGCAGTACTGACAACAAGACAACAAACCGGCATCTTCCAGCCACTCGTGATCCTATCAACTTCATCTACAGAGCACACCTTATGAGATTCGAATTCTGAGTCGACCTTCAAGCTTCAAGTTGTACATGTAGCAGCAACTCTGCCTTGAGCTGCCGCACTTTCCCGACCAGTACAGATACGGCCGTCTGCGGGCGGCTGGGATCTGAGTCGAAGTCGAAGCAACTTCCCCAGATTGTGTGCTATGATATGATCGTCGATCGAGCACGCTCGCCGCACGCCAGGAATTAGGTTCAGGTACCCAGAGGCGATGTGTCGTGGTGGTAATATTTCGATCGTATATCGATTAATGTAAAATTTTGGAAGATTGCTGACTTGGGGCTGGAGATCTAGACAAGTTGGACCGAGAAGAAGGGCTCGGAAACCTGTGCGTTCGGGTGAGCATCATAGAATAGAATAGAGAATAGTGCACTGCTCATCGACACTGCGTTTAGGTTGTACTCGGATTCATGGTACGAGGGCGTCCGGACGGGGCCGAGTTCGTGCTCATCGCATCGCTCCACTTTATCTGATCCCCGCAAATTCGGAACTTTGGTGCAATTCGTATCAGAGTGGGTGAGAAATTGAGCTCGCATTGGGTCCGACCTGCCGACCGCCGTCGGACTTGATCGTACTTGTGTCATGTGACGCGACGGGCGTTATCGCATTGGCCCGGGCCATAAAAAACTGCCAGTGTGACCAACACGCCGCGTTCGGATATACTTCCCGGAAAACTAGACCCTGGTCTCGAACAGCTGCCAGTGGCCATGTTCAACATCACAAGAAAGTTCGTCGGGCCTTTCGAGAAGCCATACCGATGACCCAGACTCCGTAAATGCCGCAGATCTGGTTGAGCTTCTCAGGCACTGCGATGCTTCAAAGAATTCCGTGGACGATGTCACTGGAGCTACCCCTTTCTTAAAGCCCTTATGGTGAAGAAAGATCCAAGGTATATTTGTCTTTCGAGACTATGCTGATGAGATATGTTTGTTCAGGTCCTGAAACAGGATGACCAGACGGGGATGGATTGACAGCAGGGGTGATGATGATCGATGACAAGAGGGGTGATGAATTATCGTCGTTATTTGACCTCCCTTGAGCGAGGTTTCTCTGGTAAGAGCGAGTGGAGGTTAAGTGGGATGCACCGAAAACTATAAAATCGATGAGAGTACATATCTCAAAATGGTGCAGTAGTCGTACAAAGCGTCAACTCCCGAAATCATTCACAATCAGGAAAACCATCCCTTAGGCCGATGCTCTGTTTCCTCCTCAACCTCCCCATCTCTCTTCTTCCTGACAGCTTCAAGAATAGCCTTCACACCGGCCACATCGCCGATACTAGCCATGCCACCCGTCCAATCGACGACGACGGGCCACTTGAACACGCTGGGAGTCTTGTTCGCCAACCGCACTAACCCGTCAGCATTCTGCGGAAACTCATGAGGCAAGGGAGATGTCGGGTGGGCCGAGATGAAGGCCGAGAGAGAAGACCGGCTTAAGGGCGATTTGGATTTCTGGCCGTAGTATGAGAGGATCGTGGTCAGCTGGTTTGCGGTGGGGGGCGTCGAGTCTATCACTTCGAGATCGAATTGGAGGGGCGGGGCGGAGGATTTGTTGGGTGGGTAAGGGGAGTCGAGGGCGGACCGGAGGAGGGCGAGGGCTTTGTTGGATGGCGGAGAAGATGGGTGGTGGCTGAGTAGTAACGGTCGATAGCCACTTGTACAATAAATGAAAATCTCTACTTACAAGATTGAAATCTGAGGCTAGACGAGGCAGAATAAGTTAGTGTGTTTGCGGCGTACGTACCCAGTATAATTCACCAATGATTTTTTAAATCCAGAAAACATGACGGTACAAGGTCACAACCGGTGGCACGCGTACTATGATGGTAATATATTGTGGTACGGTACATGTGTACATGCCATGTATCTCTGAATGATTTTATCCTTGAGCTTCACTTCCTTGTAAACCGTCAGTGAAACTCAAGGCAGGAAACGGAAGGTCAAACCTTCTGAACAATGTTGTGCTGTTCGTGAGCCCAGTCCCCATCGTCCCGCGCTTTCATCCGGCCTTTCTCGGTCCAATGTTGAAAAAACTATACATTTCGCTTTTGTGAG
>QLPF01005018.1:0-16452 GCA_003314045.1 Hygrophorus pudorinus | reverse complement strand
ATCTCCAAATCCTTTGTGGAATGGTGCAAGGGAGCTTTCCTGGTCCTCTTTGATCTCTTCCCTCCGCCTTTTCCCACTTGGACCAACTTGTAGAACATCGGGTTGGTCAGGACCTCCACAGTCCCATCTCGACTCCATGTCTATATCATCCCCCTGACTTTGGATTGCTTGGACCCCCTGAAGCCATTTGGCAAACATTGGGTGTGAGCCAACAAGGTCTCCAGTGCAAGATCCAGGTTCTGTTTGTGGGACAGGTCTAGCAGGTTGACGACTTCCTGGTATTCATGTATGTAGCCAGGCTGTCTTCCCAGGGGTTGCCAAACAGAGGTGGGATGTTCTGAGGACATGTCATCAGGGAAAAACACCACCCTCCTCTCAGAGAAGGTCTTGACTCTCCTTCCCGGGATAGAGCCTTCCAAACCAGCATTGCAAGGCAGAAATCGCAGCCTGAAATCAATTCCAATAATGGAGTATTGTATAGGCCAGCAGACCAGCTGAGCGAACTACAACAAGAAGCTATTTCAGCTCTTGAAGTAGAGAGAATGGTATTCGCCGAAAGCGAATCAATTATAATTGGTCGGTTAGACCAATATACTCGCAGACAGCAAGAAGAAACTCCTGATGACTATATCACTCGCATAAGAGGTATAGCCAAACAAAAAGTTCTTAATAAACTGGCTCTAGCCAATAAACAGCCAACAGCTGATACTACCAATCATAGACGGCAAGCTTCTTTACCGAATCAGTTGATGCTTAACACATCTATGCCGATAACGGGACACAATGTGCCCACCTCTATAAGCGCAAACCGCGCTAACAGACCCCATAACAGGGTACCACAAGAAAACTCTAATGCAGAGTTTCCACGAAGTCAAGGACCTCGTAAATCGATGGTAGCATTCGATACCAATCGATTAGATACCACGGCTGGTATAAGCACTCACAGGCTCAACCGTGGTGCAAAGCCGATCATATCTGTCGTTAATGCGACATCAGAGCGAGTAATTGCAATGATCTTATGCAAGCCGAGGAAAATCGAGTGCAAGCTCAGCTAATGCGAGTAAACCCCCGACGAATAACAGTGGCCTCACGGCTACCGTAAATAAACAACAGCCTCAAAAGCTATTTTATAAATCCAACAGATTTACAAAGAAGCCAGTTAACCAGCCCTTCGTTAACAAAACAAATAATGGTTCAACACCATTTATTGCAATTTGCAAAACTAATGACATTTTGAAAATATATATCTTTAAAGAAGAGCCAGAGGGTCAGTGTGGGAACTTCATCCCAAAGTGGTAGTCAGGGTTATTTTGGCCTACAGTATTTGATCACTGGCAGTAGTTTGTAAAAGTGATATCAGATGAAATACTTCATGGATTGATACGGTTGAATAGGGAAAGTTGTACTATATTTCGGTGGCTACATTATCACATAATCAATCATGTGGTGAGTCTAACCATATAAGGCAATAACATGAATCTATTATCATTAGAATGCAAATTTTGAGGCGATTCCAAATATGACTATATCACATGATTAGTTACATGATGGTATACACCATATAAGGCAATAACACAAATTTATTATCATCAGAATGCAAATTTTGAGGAGATTTCAAATATGACAATATCACATGATTCATCACATGCTGACACACCATATAAGGCATAACATAAATGTATTATCACCTAAACCCAAATTCTGAGGAGATTTCAAATATAACAACGTGTAATCATACTAACCATGTAAGGAAATTTGACCAAGTTGTTATTGTTTGAATCCACATTTCAATAAGATTTCAGATGTGTTGATATAAAGATATGGAAAAAAAAAAGTAATGTTTTATCAAAAACTTGACACACACAGATATTAATTTCTAATATACTGAATTTTCTTACATAGGTAGTATGATTACATAATCAATGTATAAAATTGTTATGTTTGAAATCTCTTCAGATTTTGGGTTTAGGTGATAATACATTCATGTTATGCATTATATGGTGTGTCAGTATGTGATAAATCATGTGATATTGTCATATTTGAAATCTCCTCAAAATTTGCATTCTGATGATAATAAATTAATGTTATTGCCTTATATGGGATATACCATCATGTAACTAATCATGTGATATAGTCATATTTGGAATCTCCTCAAAATTTGGATTCAGATGATAATAAATTTGTACTATTGCCTTATATGGTTAGACTCACCACATGATTGATCATGTGATAACATAGCCACCGAAATATAGTACAACTTTCCCAACTGTATCAATCTATGAAGTATTTCATCTGATATCACTTTTACAAACTACTGCCAGTGATCAAATACTGTAGGCCAAAATAACCCTGACTACCACTTTGGGATGAAGTTCCCACACTGACCCTCTGGCTCTTCTTTAAAGATATATATTTTCAAAATGTCATTAGTTTTGCAAATTGCAATAATAAAGGACCTAATCGGTTTAATCAACAGCATACAGCTGACTCTGGAAACACCCAGGCTCCACCTACAAAGCCTAATTTAGGAACATCATGATTTTCATCAACACCAACAAGTCCTGCAGGATCCATCCCTGGAATAGTATCGGCAGTTCTTTTGTAGAGGTGAGTGTATTCAGAACACTGATGATTGTTGGTACTTCTAATCAAGCCTTCTTCTCCCAAGACCTCAAATGCCTCTGTAGTCACTTCATCAATTGGCAATCTGTATGATAAGTTTAGATCAAATATACTTGTGACTGCAACTCTGACTCACCTGTCTGATAGTTCCAGATTAAACCCAGAGATTGTAGCAACTCCGCGAACAGACTCCTGAACAAAAGTATGCCAAACCTGGTGTTGTGAAATTCTTTGTGAAGTTGTTTGCTGAACCTTCCAACAACTCTGGTTCCAGAACTCGGTGAATGCTGAAGCTGATGCATGAAAATGATAAAAACCATTGAGAACCATCCCAGAAAATACTTGATCAACCCAGATATTTTGACCAACTTTCAGATAGATGGCAGAATTGAGATACAGTTTTGTCCAAGTCCTAGTGATGTTGAAGGTCCGGTTCGGGCCGTTTTGGCTGAACTGCAAACCAAACCTAAACTGAAAATTTACCTTTGCCCGAACTGCGAACTGAGCATGCCCAAACATGTCTGAACCGTTCACATGTGTTCAGTCCGTGTGCGAACAACGTTCGAGCACCATTACCTCTCATTTTTACTGCACAAAAGCTGGGCCCACGTCAATTGACATGGCCATGCATTCTGTGCAGTGATTTGAGGTGGGGTGGTAGTGATGGGTGCCCCTCTCACATTGGGTTGCACGAGTGCACCAGTTTACCTCACGAAAGCAGGGCCCACATTGATTGATGTGGCCACGCATTTTGTGAGATAAATTTAAAAGCAATACCCTCTTGCATTTGGATGCGAGAGGGTGCGAGAGGGTGCCTGTAGATCCAGTAAGTAGTATATAAAAAAGTATCAATAAATAACTAAATTGATACCCTCTTGCACCACGGTATACCTTATACCCACGGTATTTGTGGTACATTAATTGTATTCTACTGTACACATAGAGTCCATTCTCATCTCATGAACACAGCACACACGTCAATTGACGTGGCATGTATGGTCACGAGGTGGTGAGGATGTGTTATATATAAAAATTTACTATGGAATAGGGTGGCCGGATGCGTTAGACGTTGGTTGAGGTGGTGGTGGGAGGTGATAGTGGGAGTTGGGCATGTGGGAGGTATCATGTGGGGGTGCGGGACGCATTGAGTATTGTTGTGGGGTGGTGAGCGAGTTGTGGTGGGTGACGAAGCCGCTGTCTTGCATTTGCGAGTGAGACAGTGTGGGGTGGTCAGAAACGAGACCGCCCTCTTGCATTTGCAAGCAAGATGGCATGGGGTGGTTAGAAATAAGACCGCCGTCTCACTTTTGGGGTGAGACGGTGGTTGGGGGTGAATGTCGAAGCCGCTGTCTCGCATTTGCGAGCGAGACGACATGGGGTGGTCAGAAACGAGACCGCCGAGAAGGCGGGTTGTGGGACCAACGGGTGGCCGTTTGGCCAGGGACACATCGGGGGGTGGTGCTGGGCCTGGGTAAGCCGGTAGTGGGGTGAGGGAAGTGGTGGTGGGCCAGAGAGGGTGTAAGTGGGGCTGTGTCACCCCACTCTCGCATTTGTGCAAGGGTGGTTAGGGATGCTAAGGGGTAGGGGTAACACCGCAGTGTCACGCTCACGAGTCACGCGGGTATGGGTACGGTGTCCTATTTTCATACCCTCGGCCATACCGTGTACCGTGACGGGTTACCCTCAGCCATACCGTGTACCGTGACGGGTTACCCACGGTGTGACGCCACATTCTTCTCCAACCCTGAGGCCCTGCACAACCGTTTATTGAAGGTATTATTTATTATCTTTCAGTTGTATTCTACTGATCTACCGCGACATGAGTGTCGTCACAGGTGTCACACGACACCAAATGATGATGTGGCACTTGTTCACCACCACCTACCACGTCCGGCTGTTCCAAAACGGCTCAGATCAATCACCCAGGCCACCGCGAACACTGTTTAGGCTTGAGGAGCGGGCAACAGAGTGCCGATGGCAGCTGAGGGTGGTGCACCCACCCCAGCTGCGCATAGGTAAGTAATTTTATTTCTAAACTATACATACTAACTAATATTGTCCACCAAACCCCGCCATCCGCTTGCAAACGTGGAACGGTGGCTTCGTTGCCCACCCCAACCGCTGTCTCGCTCGCAAATGCAAGACGGCGGCTTCGTTGCCCATCCCAACCGCCATCTCACCCCAAAAGTGAGACAGTGGCTTCGTTGCCCACCCCCAACCGCTGTCTTGCTCACAAATGCAAGACGGCCGCTTCGTTGCCCACCCTAACCGCCGTCTCACCCCAAAGGTGAGACGGCGGTCTCGTTTCCCACCCCCAACCGCCGTCTCAACCCAAAGGTGAGACGGCGGTCTCATTTCTGACCACCCCACGCCGTCTCGCATTTGCGAGCGAGACGGCGGCTTCGTTGCCCACCCCCACCGCCTGCCATCTCACATGAAGTGAGACGGCTTCATTGCTCGCCCCAACCGCCAACGCCTGCCATTCCACCGCTCACCTGCCGCCTCGCATCAAACGCGAGGTGGCACTACTAGTTTTATTATGTACAAAGTGGACTACAAATATAAACCATATATATACCATCACAAAACTGCGGGTACATGGTACCCGTGGTTTTATAACAACACCTTCAAGGCTTGTATGTCATAGTAAGGTATATACCCCTATCTTGGAGGGTAGGGTGTTTGGGGGTTAAGGTAGGGTGTGACTAAATCATACCCCTCCCATACCCCTTAGCATCCCTAAGGGTGGTGTTGGGCGGCATCATCATTGTACAAAAAGTTAGTTGAAAATAATGAAAATAGCTTATTTTTTTACTCACCTGGGCTCCCTGCTCTTCTTTTGATGACATTGGTGGGCCGGGGATGGTGTGATGGGGCCATTAGAGTAAACATGGGGTGGTGGTGCAGGTGGTGACATGTTGGTTCCGCTCTCATATAGGACGTGTTCCATTCTACAAAATAGATACATGTTAGTTAGTTAGTATTAACAGATATAAAAGAAGTTACTCACTGGGTTTTTTTGTCTTTGGGCCTTGCATCAGCTAAAATATCCTCCTGCAAGTGCTGGACAGAAGTTTTCTTATAAAAAAAAAGATCAGAGACGATCAGTGGGGATCAAAGCCCAGAGTAGTGCGTGACACAGGTAACCCCCGGGTACTTTTGGCTGTACCCATACCCATACCTGCCAAAACCTGTACCCACGACCAAGGATCCGGGTACAGTCGCGGGTATGGCCATTTTGACCCGGGGTACACCCATACCTGTACCCGTGGGCAGGTACCCACGGGTATCACACATAATATACAAATTTATTCTATATAAGTTATCTACATAAAATATATCTACATAAAATATACATACCCCCCTCGTGCTCATTTGATGAGCAGAGGGGGTCAACACCGTCTCACGTTTGAAGCGAGACGGACAGCGGATATTGGGGTGGGTGATGAGGGTGGGTGACGAGGCTGGGGTGGGGGATGAGGGACAGACAGCTGATGGGGGTGTGGGTGACGGGGACGACGTGGCCGTCTCGCGTTTGATGCGAGACGGCAAGTGGGGGTGGGTGATGTGACTGGGGTTGGGATGGGTGACGAGGGATGGGGTGGCGTGGTGGGTGACGGTGGGTGGGTGACGTGTCTGCGTCGGCATCGTGGTAGAGGTGGTGGGGTGGGTGACGCGTCTCTGACGTCGTCAGGTGGGTGGTGGTGGTGATGGGTGGGTGACGTGTCTGCAGTAGAGGTGCCAGTGGTGTGGTGGGTGACACATCTGTGTCACCGTCGTGGTAGAGGTGGTGAGTGGGTGGTAGAGGTGGTGGGTAATGCAGACGACGGCCGCTATAATGGCAGCAGTGCCGCTGGAATTTGATTGGTGGGCAAAGCGGCCCGAATATAACAAAACTTGCAAGTCACACCAGTGTCAACTTGGCGGTGCAAGCTGAAATCAAGTTATCAACTTGGACTGGCTTGCATTGGCTTGCGGCAACACTAAATTCCTACCTTGCATTTCGACGACCCCGGTCACATGCCATGTGGCATGATCCTCAAGGAGGGAGGGTCCACGCATGTGAGGGCACCGGATACGGTTTCCGTGGGACTCACAGAGTCGAATACATATGTCATACGTACCCCACTACAAATCACGCTTTTCTTTGCAACGCGAGGATGGAAATGTCTCGTTCGAAACGCATGACGCGGGGAGTGGGACCTATGAGATGGATGCCTGCTGTAACGTGATGCTGACGGTCAATTTCATGAGGCATTAACTACCTCGCACTCTCGTTCTGGGTTTCGAGGTGCCGGGGGTATGGCTGAAGCTGCTGGCGGGCGTGGTGGATCCTGGGTGTGCCGTTCGTCGTCATTGATGCTGTGTGTAGATATTGGCACGGCAATCTGCCGTTAAAGGCGGTTGTCTGGTTGTCCATCGTGCACTCGAGCGGTGGGTGCTTCAAGTTACCTGCACGCTGGTTCGTCCTCTGGCCATCTCTTTTCAACCTCTTCCATGCGGAGCATCAGTCCCAGCGGAAGTTGTCGACGTTTGACAAAGAGAGACTTCAAGGTTGCAAAAGGTTGACCAACAGAGTGAAAATGTGACAAATAAACTTCTCGCTTTTTTCATTCTGACAAAAAAGATTGAAACCGAGCCGTACCCTATCACCGGTATGCATCACCACTGACCACAAAGTTCATGGATCACGGACTCTCGATTCTCGATTCTTCTCGATTGTTTTTTTCGGTCTCATGTGATTGACATGGAAAAACTTGAAGAGCTTGGTAAAAATGAAGTGTCGTAAGGGTTACAGTAAAAGGAAAAGAAAAAGAAAAGTCCAGTACAGTGGTTCCGGGCAACAAACGTACTAGTATGAATCATGGCCAACCGCAGGTTCTGTTCGGCGATCGACCGTCAGTCAGTCACATTCGGCGGCTGAGTTGTAGTCGCGTGTGTTGATGGACTGGTGAAACAAGACATGAATTCTATTGGGTCAAAGTTTGTCAACATATGGCTATCGTGGGCCAAACATTAGCAACAGGGCCGCCGCGAAATCTCAGGAGAATGCACCGTGATATTCTGCTCAGTGATAAAAGCACGTTGGTGGGACGGTTGATCTCCAGGCTGCCTTTCATCCTGTTGAGCATCCAACCCAGTCAGTGCCAGGCCCTGCTCCATCGTGTTTGGTGGCCGCTGTGCTGACGACGTCCGTAGACATACTCTCAAGATTCAAGACATCACCAAGACATCGACAGCAATACATACATCATGCACATTTTATCAATCATCATCTCCGCCTTTGCGCTCTTTGTGGCCATAGCCTCCGCTGCTCCGGGTCCCGAACCTGAGGACGCAAGGTAAAATGATATCCTTGCACAAGAAGCTGTATAAAGCTGATGTTGGCGTTGGCGTTCATAGCCAACTTGAACCCTTCTCAGAAGAGTGAGTCTATTTGTCCCTCGATGCCAGCTGTCTGGGAATTTCATCAAGTCGCTGATGACATTCTTCATGAAAAAGGGGTTGGCGTGGAGGCCTGGCTTATAAGGGAATATATATCATTCTCGTCAAGGCCCAAGGACGTGACGGCCAAAGATATGCAGTCACCTTCAACGGCCGGAACGAATATCTGACAGTGACTCGTCACTCAGGGTTGGGGGGGGCGACTTCCAACGACAGGAAGGCATGTGTGCCATGTCACTCCATATTGCCGGCACAGACTGTATGATCATTTGAAAGTGGAAGTTGAACCCTGGTACCACCACTATAGAGCCTTTCACAACCAGCCTTCAGGCTATGGCGGCAGGAGACAGTGTGTACGTGAATGATCCCGCGAGGTTTCCCTACCTCTGGTTTGTGAAGCCATTTGACAACGGATACACGTATGTTTCCCACCCCACTCAACTACTCGTAAACAAGAAGAACTAACCCAGCCGTGTCTCCGCGCTTAGGATTGAAGATGGGGATCTGAATGACTCGCATCTTTTGTGGACAGTTGCCGTTGCAGCTGATGGCGTAGAGGTGAGCTGCACTGTGGCAATATGACTACCTTACGCTATTACTGACCCCCCGGCCATAGGTCCACTTGCAAAACTCCGAAACCCTGGAAAAGAATCACGTGTGGGAGTTTATATCAGTATATTAGAACCGAATTGTGCTGTGGCTATTTTTTTATATATTGTGTGCTCGTATGCTGGCAGAAAACTTGAATTTGTTATCAGTCCTAAGGGTAGGTGAGCGACTTTGGGTGGTCGTAGTCACGCATGTCACTACCGCCTACTACGATGTCTCCTCGAATACTCGGACTCGGACCAACTTTGAGAAAAGCAAGCTCAAGATCAGTTCCAAGTATTTTATCGAAACGGCCTCTCTCCTGCTCACACCCAAACCAAACCACGAACTGACTCTCTTTCAGCGCCGTTCACACCGAATCAATAACACCCTCTGCCTCTAACCAAATCCTCAACAAGCAGCGTCTGAACCGGCCCTCTAGCCCTCACTTCACCATATATCAGCCCCAGCTGACCTGGCTCGGCTCCATCGCCAACTGCGTCACTGGTGTCTCCCTCAGCTAGTGCTGTGTGGGCCCGGCTTGGGCCAGGCTTTTGGCGGCTCAGGCTTTTCAAAATCCCAGGCCGGGCCCTGGGTCTGGACTTGGCCGGGGCTTTACAGTACTCGAAATATGATAAGACAATGACAAAAATATAAGATCTGGAGCATCAATGTATCACTGTAATTATTGCCAGTGAGCAGGTAGCGACTAAATAACAAAAGACTGAATCAAGTGTGAAAAACTTCTGAATGTAGGGCCCTGCCGCTCAGTTTTTCCATCTGCCATAACGATTAGTCCATGTCCAAAAAATCAAAACAAGAAAAAAACTACACACATTTTAAGAGTCCGATCCCGACCGCCACTGACAATCTTATCAGCAACGAAATCGACACAATAAACCTCGTCGGTATGACCAGGTAGATCAGTTTTTATCTTATACATTTTCAAGTCCCAGATCTGTGGGCACACCTAATCAGCCACAGACCTTCCAAAAACACATCAAGTACTCACCTTGAGCATGCTATCCTTACTAGCACTAACCAACAGCCTCGAATCTGCAGACCAAGCCAGTCTATACACAGCACCGATGTGGCCCTTGAGAGTAGCAATGAACTTCCCCGTCCTTCCCTCCCAAACCCACACGCTGTTATCCCACACAGCGCTGGCAGCCCACCTTCCATCCGGGCTGAAGGCCACGTGCAATACTTGGCGTTGATGGCTGGTGAGTCGCGTGAGTTTACCCGTGCTGGTGATAGGTGGAGACGAGGCTGTCCGAGAAAGGAAGAGAGACCATAGGAAGAGGGTGTGGTCATCTGAGCCAGAAATCAGGAGTTCTGGGGTGGTAGACAGCGTGCGAGGGCCAGAGATCACGCTAGACGGGAGATTGAGCAGTTGAATAGGATATGTGAGGGTATGTGATACCTTCGTCATCTGAGGACAGCTTTTTCGCAGTATGATCAAACCTTTGGACCTGTACGGAGGATGAAATCAGTGTTTAGAGATGGTAGTAATTTTCCCGGGGAGCGAAAAGGGACAGTATGAAAAAAATTATTTGGATAATATATTAGTCAAAAGCCGCGGCCTGAGGGCCAGGCCTGGGCTTTTAAAACCTCAGGCCGGGCCAAAAGCCGCAACAGGCCCTGACTTGGGCCTGGCTTGGCCCAGCCTATTTGGGCTCGGCCTGGCTGGGCTCAGGGCCTGAGGCCGGGCCAAGCACAGCACTACCCTCAGCGCCCGTATATACCCCTCCTTCTCTCCCTCACCTTGCACCTCACACACCCCAGTCCTCTATGGCTTCCCCCTCGCCTACCTCATCGCCCCGGGCACCTTCGACACCCCGCACATCGTCGAATTCATCTCGGGACTCCCAGACGCTGTGAAGTACGCCGGAAAGGCTGTCCTAGCCCTCCCATTTGTGTTCCACTCACTGAATGGCATGAGGCATCTGAGTTGGGATATGGGCAAATGTGCGTAGTTTCGTTGGGCTGTTCTCCAAGTAGCTCACTGGCTTTCATAGTTTTGACGATGAAGGGAGCGTATGCGTCAGGATATGTGGTGTTGGGAGCTACTGCTGTGTCGACTGTTGCACTGGTGTTGATGTAAATACTATGTACAGTACAATATTCCCAACGAGTCAGATGCGGTCTTGTGATTCCCATGCCCACTTCCCTCAACGCAAAACTTCGTGCCGCCCTCCTTTCCCGCCAATCCCGCAACATTAGACGCCGCCTCCCAGACCTACCCGACGCCTCCCTCATCGACTTCAACTCAAACAACTACCTCTCCCTCGCACACTCCCCCGCCCTCCGCACCGCCTTCCTCGCAAAATTGACTGCGGCACCTGACATCCTCAGCTCGGGCAGGTGGAGGCTCCTGGTGAGCACCAAGGCCCACAGCGACTTCGAGGCCCGTCTCGCACGTGTGAGCACCAACCACCCCTCACCTGTCCAATCCGACTAACCAACAACCCCACAGTTCTTCAACGCCCCCTCTGCCCTCCTCTTCAACTCGGGCTTCGATGCCAACACCGGCTTCTTCGCCTGCGTCCCCCAACCTGGCGACGCCATCCTCTACGACGAGCACATCCACGCATCCATCCACGACAGCCTCCGCACCGCCCGCACCCCCTCCCACCCCGTCCCCCACAACAGCCCCTCCGTCCTCCGCGCCGCCCTCCTTGCCCTCTGCACCACGCACCCCGCCTTCGCCTCAGGCCAGAGCAGCGTCTTCGTCACGGTGGAGAGCCTGTACAGCATGGATGGGACGGTGGCACCGCTGGGGGTGATCATGGGGGTGATGGAGGAGGTGTTTGCAGGGGGGAATGCACATTTGGTAGTAGATGAGCCACATGCGACAGGGTTGTATGGGCCGGCGGGGAGGGGCTTTGTGGCTGCAATGGGGCTGGAGGGGCGGGTGTTGGCGAGGCTGCATACGTTTGGCAAGGCGTTGGCGGGGACTGGGGGTGCGTGATTCTTCTTTTTCTTTTTCTTTTTCTTTTTCGCTTTTTTTTTTGCTTCTTGTATGTGATCTTGTTTTCACTCTCACTTTCACAACATTTCGTTTTATCAATACCACACTGATGACGCACTCCGCCACCAGCCGTCATCCTCACCCATCCCCTCCTGCGCGACTACCTGATCAACTACACGCGCCCGCTCATCTACACAACATCCCTCAGCCATGCAAACATCATTGCGTCGACTGCGCGCTCGACATGCTCGAGGACAGCCATGCCAAGCAGGTGCGTCCGCACCGCACAACACACCCCCATCTAACACTGACAACCGTGATCCTCAGCTAGCATCAGACGTCATCGCGCTCTCAGCATACTTCCTGCGCCTCCTCCGCCCGCACCTCAAGGGCATCCCCGCACACATCCTCGCCCTCCCCTCGCACCTCTCGGACGCCTTGTCCCCCGCCCCGACCCCAATAATCCCCCTCTTCACCCCGCACCCCCACGCGCTCTCTGCCTTCCTCCGCACCCACAGGATGAACGTGTGCGCAATCACGTGGCCGACGGTACCGAGGGGTGGGGAGCGGGTGCGGGTGTGTTTGCATGCGGGGAACGGGCGGGGGGCGGTGGAGGGGCTTGTGGGGGCATTGGTGGAGTGGGCGGGGAGGGTGGCGGTGGAGGCAGAGGCAAAGTTGTGAGGAGGAGGGCGGTGGGTGAGAAGTGACGGTGTGGCCTGTGTGGTAGAGCCAGACTGGCTGTGCGAAGACGGCGTGTTTTGACCGATGTTTTCTGGGCTGTGTGTTCACGTTGATTGCTTCTGACAGCGCTCCAGCATGGCAGTGGTGAATACCCAAAAGTACATGCGAAAAAAAAAAGAGTTAATGATTATATTTCTTCGTTTTCTGGTGTTTGCTGCACCCGGGCCCTCCACTCGCCTCAGTTTTTTCAGACCCAGCAACCATGCCGTATTGCATTCACTGCGAAACCAATACGTGGGATTTTTCACCCGGTTTACACCTAAGATACTTGGATAATGTGACCAACAAATAAGGTGAAAAATCCCAATCTTGGGAATTTATACCAAAGAAAATGGGTGACCACAACCGGTGACAATCACCCGTCTTATGACGAGTTTCACCATGTTGATGTGACCCCTTGTTGGATCCGGGTCAAAACAAGGTACTATGCATGTTTCTTATTGTTCTCTTTTTGCATGTACCACCATCAGTCTAGCAAGCGAAGTCGCCCGCTTATGTTCCATACCTTTATTGTATTTGCACGGATGAGATCCACCCACCTTTCCTTTATATTCCGTAGTGTACAACACACACCTCAGTCGCTTGATACGCAGACTGAGGTGAGTATCCCTTTTGCACTTATGTATGTACTAGTACTGTACTAAATCATTCAACTGACCAGCATATGTGACGCGTGATGTAAATGGTGAATTCACCAATTCACCAGGGGTGGTGTGTGACATGTGACCACAGAAAATTTCACCGCATACATTTGTGGCAAGCCTGATCAACATGCTCGAAAACCTCAAAGTACCTCTAAATATCCTACAGCAAAATCTGCTGAGCCAAACTCTGTCCATAACTAAATTTCTGGCTTTTTTAATTCCCCTTGAATCAGGCATTCAAGCTACAGGATTATATATTTCGGACCATCCTCCCTCAACTGACAACATAGAATTCATACTCCCCTTAGCAGCACCCTCTTCTCCTGTAGTCCAGGACCTTGTTGATTGCATCCTATCCACCTCGACAGCCAGATCCCTAGCCTGTCAACTTGTAGGTTCAGCAATGATGTGATTACAAAAACTCACTGTGAAAAAGCCCCACGAAAATTGCGTGTGCACAATGCCTCTGGTGAAAACAGCGGCTTCATAGTAATGGTGGATGCAGAAAACTTGGACAAGGTTCCATTGCCGGTCAATTCAGAGGAAAACAGTGTTGCAACACCTGCCGAAGATGTGGGGGGCAGAGGTAAGCGGAAAAAAAGGACAAATAGGCTGTACAGCCTTGCCAATTTCACGAGGCATTGGGACAATGACACTTCTGACACCGAATAGAAGGATACCTCGACTTCAGAATGAGACTCTTAATTTCCTTATTTAGAATATATTACTAAATATGGTGGTTTATCCAATTCACCAGTCTGCAAGTGGGTGCATTACCAGTGTGACATTTTGCCGCTGCAAGGCCCCAGTGTGATGCGTGACAGGTGAATTGAATGATTTAGTACAGTACTCATGACTCCGTAGAGTATCTCTGTTTAATAGGTACTTACTACAAATACAGTCGCTTGATACGCAGACTGAGAGTATCTCTGTTTAATACTCCTTCCAAGGGGAATTTCACCCTTGAAATTAGGTCTTTCACCTGGGATTATTCACCACTTATCCTAGGCATTATGTTCCCATTGTACATAGCGACTAAATAAGTATTACAGTTATTATAACCTCTGATATGGCCTTTTTATCACAATCATCTGATGATGTTACGCTTGATGCTCAGTAAAAACGCAAAGTCAAGCTAGGTGAAGTACTAGTCAGCTAGTGGTTGGGCAATTGTTTGAAAAATGGGCTTTTAGTCATGTCTAGTCATGTACAAGCACAACCACGATCTGCACAATATTTCTAGATCAATATCAGTCTACTCACAGTCTACTCACAGTCAAGATTTAGTCACAGTTTCGAATCAACGGTTCACTTCAAGTTGCTAAGCTCGGGCTAAAGTTTTGCTCTTCAAGTTATTTGCAGCCAGCCCTAAATTCAACTTCGGACTCAGACACATTTATTGTATAGTATTATGCACTTTTTCCTTGCCTTCGCACCTGAAACTGCACAAAGTTAGCCCAGAGGGTAAGTACACTGTGGGATTTCTTGCTCTACTAATTATTCTACGCTCTAGGACTTCAAGACTTAGCAAATGATGGTGGTGCACCACCCACCAACTCTGCACCCATCCAACACCCATCTCCAACCCCACCATGCAATGACATGCGAGCACCGTGCAGCAGGGATGGTCTAGGAGATGGCAGGAGAGTTGGCAGTCCAGTTGAAAATTCTCTGAACCAGAACTGAACCCAAGGTTCAGTTCAGATAATTTGGCTGAACTGAACCTGAACCTTGGTCCAGTTCAGGTTCGAACCTGGTTCGGAACGGTTCTGAACTGAACTATGGCAACACTATTACCAAGCAACAATGTGGCACACTGGCCACATCCACTCACCACTTCCACCACATCCGGCCCCTTCCAAACAACTCAGATACACAGCCCAGGCACATGCACATGCTGCACAGGCTCAAAAAGCCACCAAGACCCCCATTCCTCCATCCACATCCCTAGTGCCATATCAATGCCATTGCTGGCCCACTGACCAACGCTCAGTGCAAACATGGGACTGAGACAGAACAGAGAAGGTAGGGGTGCAGAACTAAGCGCCCCCTAACCACACTGCATCAGTGGAATGGCATGCACACGCACGGCCGGGGTGTAGGCTAGGGGAAGGGGCTTAGAGTACTACTAGTAGTAGACAGTGGGGGGGTGGGTGGAGGCTCATGGAGCAGCAGCAGAAGAGCGAGAGGATATATAGGTATTAGTAGGTGTTATATCACGAAATTGGAGGGGCCCTGATATATCCAGATAAAGTTGACCATTTGTCAGCAGACTGTCAGCTGTCTGTAATGCTATAGATGACAATACAACTACATTATCAATATTTCACTCCATGATATGAGGCCTCAATTACTTCAAAAAATGATCAATTTTTGACAACCTTGCAGGCATTTGGGGCCTTTTGGTGTAGATTGCAGACTGTCATTACTCTTTGACTGTAGGTTTAGTCATAGGTGAAAAAACCTTGCAGTTTTTGTTGGTGGGTCCAAACAAATTTTCTACACTCTTTTGGAAAGCATAGTGTTAGGGAAGTTGTTATACAACTTCAATTTGAACCAAAACCAAACCACTGGATTCAGTTGTTAAATGATCTGGGTACAGTGTGCAAGCGGGTAAGGCTTAGGCGCTATATGCAAAACACTTAACATCTGACTGTGGTGAGTTGAGGTACAACTGTGTAACCAGATGAGTAACTACGGACATCTGGTAGTGACTTATATACAAGTACATATGATGGCATGTAATAGTGAAAGAACAATAACAACCAATAGCATAACTAGCTCACTGGCTCAATGATGAGCACCCGACAGAATGACAGAAGGTGAATGACTAATCTGACCATGATGACATAGATGTGTCACGCTACCTTATCATATTCCAACATCAGTTTCAGAAATTTCAGTGGAAACTGAATAGTGGTCTCCAGTTTGGGCAATTGGCCAAATGTGGAGACTTTTCAAACATAGTTTAAACCACAAATCATTAATATTTTGGTGGGTACAGTTAGTGCATTTTGTAGTCAATATATATATATACACTATTTAATCTATATTTCTATGTTGAAATACAATAATAGATATTTGTTTTTAGTAAACAAAAAGTAAAAAAAAATTACATAACCTACTGGCATACTGAATCATGTGACTTTAAAATTTAGACTAGCAATTGCTTCACTTTTTTGTTACTACAATTTGTTACTACAAAAAGTAACAAAAACTTGGATTAGTAGTAGCTTCACTTTGAATCATGTGACCTAAAAACTCAGGCCAGTAGTTGCTTAAACAATGCAAAAAAAGTTGTGCAGAGTAAAAAAACTTCAATGTGTATGCCAAACTGTCTGAAATAGTGATGTCAAAGTTCAGTTTTGTCAGGGCAACACCAAATACAACTAAGTACTGGCCTTCCCTTAAAGATACAAGACTAGAAAATGGAGCGAAGGA